>JAKZLQ010000099.1:0-113361 GCA_023309525.1 Arxiozyma bovina | reverse complement strand
ATAATAAATAAACACTAGGATAGATATAAGATACAGACTCACTCTATATCTTTAAACGTCTTATATTAAAATAATTCTAAATACTATAACTAAGTAATATATAGTATATACTTCTTGGTTCTTGCTTGGTTGCCTTCTTATATATCTTCTTTTGGTTACTCCTGCTCTCTGTGTTTGTATCTCTTTATCTTTTATATTCTTAACTTTTCCATTTACAAGGTTTGTTTGCACAATTTTCCAAAAAAGGAGAGTTTAGGAAAATATCGAAAACGCTAAACATCGATAGTTGGTATATTACATGGAAGCCTTACTTAAAACTTAACTGTCAGGATATAAGTTCTTATTTAACAGCAAGGGATAACTTTAATTTCTCTTTCTTTCTAACTACTAAAGCTTATAAACTATTGCAAGAACAAATGCCATCACTAATTTATTTATTATCTTCCTGGTTATTTGGCACGCCGGAATCACGAACCGTCTTATTCCGCATAACCCGAAGAAATATTTTTTACGGGAATAACATCCGCAAGAAGCCTTGGGGAACTTTTTAGGCGGAATAACCTTCTGCATTAAATGTGTGGGAATGGAATTTTTTTTTCTTTCTTTCATACTTTCATTACGTAAGAACAAAGGGAGGTGTTCAAAATAATTGATTATTCTTTCCACTCTCAATCGTTATTACTCTTAGACTTATATAAAATCCATTGGAGTTGTCAGTACATATGATACAGAAAGGAACTATAGTCGAAATACTGAAATCTAAATTCAAGACCTAGATTATCTACAGGCTCCTTTGTTGTCACTTATAGATCTAGGCATATAGATATTCAATATATCATTAGCCCTTGAAAGTTGTTATTTTATCCAAACATGTACCGTTCACTTTTGGTTAAGAACTGCAGAGTGATTCAAACAAAAGGGCTTTTAGTAAAGAATGCAATTGTCCCAGTTGCCTCACGTGTGTTTCTTCATTCCACAGCTAATCTAAAGAATAATGGGGTTAATTCACAAGATACAAAACAAGCTTATTCAACTTACACCAAGAATAACTATAACATTCACGGTACTCTCGATAATACACTGGGTGCAAAGCTTTTAGCTCTGTTTGTAGCTGGTGGTGCTTTATATTTTGTCTCTCCTAAAAAGCATACTTCAAAGAAACAAGATACTCAATTGAATGATTTAGCAAAAAATGAACAAGAAGAAGAAAAAGAAGAAGAAAAAGCTGAAAATATCATTGAGTCTTTATCTACAGAAAACAACGAAGTTAATAACAACGAAGAATTAGAAGATTTGGAAACTGTAGATGGTGAAACATTTTCTGAAACTGAAGAGGAAGTTAATAAAGAAGGTGCTTATAATCCAGAGACAGGCGAGATCAACTGGGATTGTCCATGTTTAGGTGGTATGGCACATGGTCCATGTGGTGAAGAGTTTAAAGAAGCGTTTGCCTGTTTTGTCTATTCTGAAGCCGATCCAAAGGGTATCGATTGTGTAGAAAAGTTCCAAAAGATGCAAGATTGTTTCAGAAAGTATCCTGAACATTATGCTGAACAATTAAAGGATGAAGAAGAAATTAATCAACAACTAGAACAAGAAGTCGAACAAACTGGTTCTAATTTAAATATCACTGAAGACTTTGTTGAAATTGAAAATCCGGAGAATTTAACTAATACTAGCAATGAATCATCACCTGATATTACCGTGGAAGAAACAGTGGTTGTGGAAGACGTTGCACACATTGAAGGTGTAAATCATGACGAAATCGCTAAAGAACTTACTGAGACTGTCGAAGAAATTGAATTGACCGAAAATAGTTAAATGAAATGATAGTTAATATTACATAGTAAAATAGAATGACTTTCATGTAAATAATTATATATATATAATAAATCATATCCTGATAAATTGTTCTCTTCTCCACACACACACATATATATATAGATCTAATAAGTCGTTTATTTATTGATTATATTATTATTATATCTGAAATTCATGCAAATACATAGGAATGTAATCGCCTTTATCATCTTCTACCCATAAAATATCATCCCTTATGGCAATATTCTTATGTTGTGATCCATTTTTTACTTGATATATAGGTACCAATACACAATTAGAGGAACCAAAAGATATATCTGTATATCTATTATTGAACTTTTGTAAAATATATCCTTTTTCAGCACAATAATCTTCAACAACTTCTTTAAATGTTACTGTAACCTTCCCCATTGGAAGTGATGCAACTTTATATTCTTCAGTACTAGAATCTATATCTTGAGTACCTTTATCGGTTTCTTCATAAATAGATTCTAAAGAAGTCAAAAGATTAAAAGTCTCATCATGAATTGGCATTATTTCAACAATATCACCATCATTATCATTATTATTATTATCGTTGTTGCTGTCATTATTCTGTAGATGGTCAGTGAACTTGAAAAGTAACTTTTTACTTTTTTTAATCTGTGATATTTCAAGTTGGGAAAGTGCATTGATATCTGTGAATCCAGAAAACACTTGATTAATAAACCAATTAAACCAATTTTTTGCTCTTTGGACTAACATTTGATTATGCCTGTAATAAAAACACCAATCGAATATAAACTTGTTAATTGAATTAAAGAAAGATAGGATGAATATTTCATAATCTCTTGAATGAAAGATATATTGATGATCTCGAATAAATTTGAACACGTATATTGAATCAAAATTATCATGGACCTCGCCAATATTATTACTTTTATGATTATTATTACTTAAATGGACCATATCGTATTCCAAATCAAAATATTTATCAAATAATTTTACAAACTTTGGCATTAAAAATTTTCTAATAATTTTATAAAACTGATCTTCCGAATCTAAAATTTCTTTGATTATTAATAAATTTTGTCGAGAGATTATTGGATCTCTATAATACCAATGGTCACAATAATCCTCAAATTTATTCCTCACCATCTCTTTAGTATCTTTAATTTTCTCATCTGGTAACAAGATAAGAATGTTTAGTAACCAATTTACATTTACAGTATCATCATTCAATTCCCAATCATCATATATTATATCTTCGATCTTTGGCATAAGAACATTTTCTAATAAATAATCATAACAATTTAAGTATTTTAAGAGTTGTTCATAATCAATTAAAGTGGCAATCAACGTATCAAAATCAAGAGTACCTCCTAATTTAGTTGACCCAATTAATCCACTTATAATAGGATACACATTTTGAAATATAACTGTTTGACATCTATTCAATTTTTTTTCAGATACATATTTTCATCAATTCTATATTGAAGGGTATCAACTATGGGTAAGAAGTATCTTTGAAATGGTGTATTTTTTAATATCCAAAATTTGCTATCATTTTTAGCATTATCCTCATTATCAACTGTTTTGTGATCCCTATCAGTATTATTCTTTTGAAAGGTGAACAAACGTTTCAAAAATTTTGACATTAAAATATCCATAATATCATCGTTTTCAATCTGCAAGATTTTTTCAATACATTCAGGAACCTGTATTAAAAAGACATCAGGATCCTTGACAGAAAGATATTGGGAAATATCAGATAAAATACAACCAGAAACAGTCAAAGATTTGTGTTTAACATTTAAATGTGCGATTTGATCAGTTAAAGATTCTAGCTGTTCCTCAATATCTTCTAATTTCTGAACAATATCAACTATTAATATTCTTGATTCCTTAGATATGACTGTTTTAGATTTTAAATTATCCAATAAAGTAGACGGTATTTTTACGGTTGGGTGATTTATTTCCAGATCTTGTAAACGATTTATAAGTTTGAGTCTTTCCATATTATCTAAAGTAACAGTCCCCTTTTTATTAAACATAATTCTTTTTCTCTTTGAGGATTTCTTATTCATTTTGACCTTTTCAGATGATGATGATATAGGATTACCATCGACCATATCCTCACCAAAGGAAATAGAAACCTCTGAAAGTACTGAAGAGGAAGAGGAAGAAGAACTGTAACCGTTGTCATCTTCTAGACCATCCCTTTGGTAATTTGATAAATCAGACAGCATACCCAATCCAGCTTTCCCATGTGGTCTTTTGATTGCTTCGATCGGTTTACTTATACCTGTACCTTCTGACCCAAGCCCGTGTCCAATTTTGTAACCCATACGAGATAGCAACTTAGCACCAACCCCATACTTTTTAATCATTTCATCATTATCATCATTATTATTATTACTAATATTTGTCACTTTTTTGGATGTGACATTCGCATCTAATTTTTGTCTTTTAAATAAAGTAGGTTGCACAACATCTCTACTGCCACTATTATTCATCTGGATTTAAATATTATAGATGCTTGCAGAAATCAGTAGCAGTAAAAAAAAAAATCTATTGAAGCTGCACTTGGAAAGAAATCTTCAGTAATAATTCTTGTAAAAAGTCAATCAAACCTTCCAGAATATTATGTAGTAGTCAAAATCATCAAGCTTGTCATTCAAAACCATATATATATATATGCATATAATCCATTCACCTGTCTTCAATGTTCTCTTCTTCATATTGCTTCTTTATCGGCATCGTTGTTTTTATGTTACCTTTAAGTAAACGACCAGAAAGAAAAAGGCCAAAAAAATTCCAATTTTCAAAATAAAATAACTTAGGGTATACCAAAAATTTGGTAAGAATTTCTTAACCCTAGTACAAATATTTCAAGGGCAAAGGATATTTTTACCTATTTTTTTCCTCTTCCGCCTTCCCCCCGCCTTTTAAATGCTAATAATTAAATAAATGACCAGATAAAGATAGCTTAGCTTATTTATATGACAGGCGTGTTGGAAAGAAACGGCTACTTACGACCACCACTATATCATAACATTCTTCTAATCCCGTTCTTCCCTGTTATTGGCCATGTGAGAAACACCAATACTCCTATGAAGAAACCATATCAGTTGCTAACAGGTCAGAATTTGACACACTACTGATAGCAAAACAAAAAAACAAACCAAAAGAACACTCTGGGAAATTCAAATGAATAGAAGTTGATGGACTCGAGTAAGTTAAGACATTATTTAAATAATGCTATAAGTTATCTTGTTGAAACACAGTCAATATGCTGTGATTGTTCATTAAGGATCGAAACTCAGGAGAAACGATTGTCTGAATGGCAAAAGAAAGTTGGGAAGATTAGTTTCATTCAAGATTGTATAATTAAACAAAGCGAATATCTCTATGGAAATGTGTTACATGATAGGATTGAAAGCTCTTTACTAGAGGGAGAATGGTCAGAACGTTCACTTGATAAATTGACAGAGGAGATGAAATTTTGGCAAGGTATGATCGAGGAAAAGATGAGTCAATTGAAAAATACTGAGAATGTTTTTGTAAATTTACAGAATAAAAGTAATCAAATCACGTTGGCTGATTACGTTACTGATGAAAACATGACTCTACTAAGAGATAAAATTGACGAGATTCCAAGTATAAAGAAACATATTAATAATATATATACTCAATATGATGAATTGAATTCAACAGTTAGAAATAAATTAATAGACAATAGATTAAAAGAATTAAAATCTATAATTGGAAAAGACTTAAATCTCTATTCGAATAAAGATTTAATCTCACTGCTCACTGTATATCCGAAACAATTGAATGATTTAGAGAATGATTTAGGAGCCATATTATTATCGTTAACCAATCATTTTGATAGATGTAAAATGTTATATGAAAATGGACAAAAAAGGGACTATAATTCAGAGTTTCTTGCTAATAAGAAAAAAGAAACTAATAATTATATGGAACTATATAAAATTGTGGAAAAGGATGATGAAGAGTTACCCTCGATACTAAACACAGTAAAAGCAATTATTAATGATGTAAATATATTATTAGACAAGTCCCAGAAAATTTTAACTGAAAAAGAATCTACTGTAAAATATGTCAAAGGTAAGATTAACAAAATATTGGGTGATCTAAAGAAATATAATGAATATCTTATGGTGTTTCAAGATATATATAACCTTATAAGCAATTTTAAAGATTCATGTAAACAAGATATCAAGGTAATACAAGAATTATATAATTTCTATGAACAGTTCCAAAAAAGTTATAAAAATCTATTGAAAGAGGCAGATAGGAGACGTGAAGTTAGTCTACAGATGCAATCTATATTAAGAGAATGTGAAAATAAATTAAAGACTTTAGAGATGGAAGATATATCTAACCGTGAACGGTTCTTAGAAGACAACGGCAACTTTTTACCTGGTAATATATGGCCTAATGAAATTGATAATTTTGAACCGCTATATACAATGGAATACTCAATCAAGAAACTTTGAATAAAGTTATACACATACACGCAAAAAAAACAACAACAAGGAAAGATAAAGAGAATAACAAGTGATATAAAACTAAGTAGAATAGTAATTAATATATATACTTATATAGTTATATATATATATATACGTTATTTACATACAAGAATAATAATACTTTGAAATATAAATAAAAGGGTGAAATAAATACAGAGAGAATGGTACGGTTTAATTAATTTGCTTCTGGGTTAGATAAGATATATTCAACAGTTTCTCCAACAGTCTTCAAGTCATCTGCAATCTTATCTGGAATTTCAATTTCAAACTCTTCTTCAACAGCAACCAATAATTCAACAGTATCCAAGGAATCTAATCCCAAGTCCTTATTAAAAGCAGTTTCTAAACTGATCTTTTCAGCATCTGTGTTTTTGTTAAAAGCCTTAATAACATCCTTAACTCTCTTTAAAACTTCATCTTTATTTAAAGAGGAACCACTCTTAGCAGCTTCAGAATAAAGACGGATGGATTGGAATCTTTGGAGTTGAGCAGAAACTGGAACAGTATTTTTAATAGAGCATTGGATTGTTCTGGTTGCTAAGGAGACACCACTACATCTCATAACAGTGGAATAATGCTTAGTAGCAATTCTTAATGGAGCTACTCTTACTATGCTTCTTAACATTTTTTTTTTTGATGATTTAGTAACTTATGTAGGTGAGCAGAAAAAATCTTTGATTGATTAGTTAAAACAAACCAAAAATAATTATGCGGGAAGAAACTGGTTGATGTTTTTTCTAAGGAGTGAGAACTAACCTAAAGAGCCTCTGATTGCACTGTATTATACGGCTGGGATTGTTAGTTCTACGCAAACATTTAATAATTTGATAGGGATTGAACATATTTTAATATTTGTAATCCTTTAACCTGTTTATTTTTCACATTTTTGTGCCCAAGTGTTAATCACTTCGAACGAAATATCATAGTTTCTATTTTTAAAGATTTGGCGTTCGTGAAAAGTGATTGAGACTCGAGTGTGTTTTCCGTCCACTTTTTGTTTTATTCTAACCCTAGGGTTTGTGCACAAAATATGATGGCTTCTACTGGTTTTTTGTTAACAATTCCACCCAATCGATTAATTGATGCAAAGGAGACAAACCTTCCACTATGTTATACGTCTTTGTATCTGTGTTGCCACTATCAGTTTCTACGTTACTGTTAATTACTTCTCTGTCTACTAGGTTTTATGTATCATAATACTTGCAAAAAAATTTCTCCTATTCATATGTATTAAAAAATTTAAACGTTCTCTGTCTTGCTTGGTTGTGCAGAGATGTTGTGCATCCTCTGTATTTGTGCATCTCATCTTCCATGATATCTTCTATTATCATATTACCAAGATTGATGTCATTTCGTTTAATCTCATCTGAAAAACTCTCCTGATATAATTCAACCAGGATTTTATGATTATCATCTTGTATTTCATTAATTATCTGCAATCTTTCGTTTAATAATAGGCAATGACTCAGTAAAATGGTTAGTCTATCCAACAATGATGCCAACTTTTCAATTTTATCTTGGTCATATAGATTACAAGTGGGTTCTATCAAAAACTTTTTATATTTAGAAAATCCACCATTCACTGGTGCAGATATGGTTCCTGTTATGCTTCTTGAGAATTCTTGAAATAAACTTAGTGTGGATTCTTCATTATTTTTTATTGTTTTATAACAACTATATTTTAATGATGTTAATTCTTGGATTTTTGTCTCTATATCTTTAATAGCATTTTCAATTGGCGATATTCTTCTTTTAACAATGTTTTCTACAACTGATTTATAGAATAATGTTGGAAATTCATCGGTCGTAGTATAAATATATTCTTCAACCCATAAATCTATAACATCATTGGATCCAGGTAATCTCTTCGAATATTTGAATTCTTTTAATCCATTATATAATCTTGGCATATTAGCAGTAATTTCCAGAATATTATTTGATTCCTCAATAGAATTTCTTACAGGTTCCACAGTAACCACATTAATAAATTTATCCATCTTTTTCTTTAACATTAACATTTCATCTTCATTTTGAGGATTCACAATTTGTGAATAAGGATGCATCTTCAATAATCTGCTTTGTATTGACGATATATGTTCAAATGGTAACCCTTCATAAATAAATACTTTATTTCTTAATACTGAAGGGAACCCATTTCCAAAGAAGTCTACTTTGAAAAATCTAGGAATCAATTTGTCCGTATTCTGCATCTGTGTATAAATGTGTGATATCTGATCATGCACAAATGCTAATCCATCCATATCATAGTTAATTTCATTGTATGCATTAATTAATTTAGTATAAACAGATAATGCTTTCTCAAAATTTAACCCACGAGAAAAATTTCTACCGGCCTCTTTATAAAGATATTCTTTTCTTTCGAATGATGATTGTTTTGGTAAAGGTGGATATTTAATAGCTGGGTGATAATAATATGGACACCAACTGTATGTGTTTGCAAACAACTCTAAAATTAATGCGGCCTGAACAAAATCTTGTCTTTTAACGAAATCCATGAAAAGGTCGTTTATTAATTTTTCAAAATGTTCAGGATGATTGATATCCATTAAAAGATTGAACAATTCTAATTTGCATAAGATCCGTTCATCATTATATTCTACTGAATTAGATAGTTTGTTTAACCCTGATATATGTTCTAGGAAAATAAAAAATTCTTGGAAAAATTTTATAGTATCATGAAAGTATAGATCCTTTTCTGAGATATTGACTGTTAAAATGACACATTTAATATAGTTATTTAAACTTTTATCGCCAAAATAAAATTCACCTTCTTTGTAAGCATTGTACATTTCCATTACACATTTGTTCAGTAATTGTTCTAAATTACCAGTACATTTCCAATGTGATACAATTAGGTAAAATAAAAATTTACAGTAAATTTTAGACATAGTAATATCATTTTGAAATGAAGAAATAATGATTTCTTTCAATAAAGATGGTGTATCTATAATTAATTTACATCTCTTTTCGAAGAGATCAAAATGATTTCCTGGGTTAACAACGAACTCCTTTTCTACTGATATATTCCAAAAAGTTTTTAGTAAAAAAAATATTTGTTGTTTTATATCACCTCTAAGGTCACATATAAGTTTACTTGGTAACATTCCTAAATTTAATAGACTTGTTACTTTGTGATTGGATATCTTAAATAAACATTTGAAGTAAATAATCAATAATTTTTTATCATGCTCCTTGGATACTTTTGTTAAATTATTCTTAAAATGATTTTCTAAGATAAAATCTTTACATAACATCAACAATTCAACACAACATTTAATCATAAGAGTAGTCAGTCCTAATAAATTATTTTTTGGGAAAAAATCACATTGCATCAAAGATTCAACTGTTTCAATTATTATTACTACATATTCTCTGTTTAATTCACTGATATAAAATGTAGAATCGTCTCTCATCTCTAATTCACAGTCTTTTAGAATAGTTTCGAAAGTGACATAATTTCCATATAATGTTATAGCAATTTGTGATAATTTACAAAGAATAGAAGCAATCTCTAATAATATCTCTGATAGAATAACACGGTCCTTAAGTTCTAGATCAACAGGACGTTGCTCCTGTTCTAATGTTACAGGAAATAATATGGTAAATGTGTGTCTGACTTTGTTATGATTGTTTTCCTTGTGATGTTTGCTCACTTCAAGATATATTTCACAAATGGATGGAAGTAATCTTAATAAATGTTTCATTAATTTGGGGTCTTGAACATTCTCAATGATATACACAATCACAGTGTTACATAGACTAAAAGTATGATAAAATTTGGGATTTTTCATAAATATATGTAATGATTTTAAAGTCCATTGAAGTGTATTAGTCAAAAAATAAAATGCAATAGGATCAATATCTAATTGTTCAAAGAATCTATTCCTAAGTTTTTCATGACGAATCACAGTTTGCAAAATAAGAAATTTTGTATCCAAATATTTAATTTCCTTTTCATTTAAATTTCTTTCATTTATACCTTGTAAAAGTTCACTTTTGATAAAACTTTCACATATAATTTCCGTGTAACGAAGAATCCTATCCTCATCAATATCAATATCACCTCCACATATCCATGTATGATATGTTTGTAATAATGAATTTTGGCTATTCCAAAATCCTCTATCTGAATCTTTGATGAATTTTGAAATTTGAATGATTGTATTATCTAAAATCTTGTACCATTCTGTTTTGCAATCAGCAGATATAAAAGAGAACATCAATAAAAATAAAAATTCTTCGCAAATATCGTTAATTTGATTCCTTTGAAGCAAAATTCTATTTTCTAATAAGTTATTTATCTCTTTTAAAATCAAATAACCTACTTGAGGTAAAGAATCTCTTAACTTTAAATGTCTCCCAAAGAACATAAAGAATCTTTCTTTATAACCTGAATTTGGATCATGCATTGTCAATCGGAGAAAACTAATTAAAGATAAAACCATTTTTTCAGGTAATTGGGTTTCTAAGAGATCCAGATGCTCAGTTACTTCAAAAGATTGCAAATACTTGATCAACATATCTTCGAAATAATTATTAAATCTACTAGAATTCAATGTTCCTACAGCGGCAAGAACCTTTTCAGTTTTTTCTTTAAACTCTATAATGTTAACGTCCTTATTTACAGTATTACTTATGGATAATAATTTATTAAAATCTCTTATAATACTTGGTACGTTGAAATGAGATCCATAATATGAAACATATACAAATAGGTCAATGATTCTATCATTTTGAGACGAGAATAACGGGACTTGTTTTCCAAGTAATGATTCCATAATTTTTCCATCTTCAATAATAGGCAAAGAACCATGCGCCATTAAATATCCGTTTATATATGCAAGGATTCTTAGTGATTCACTTTTCATGGATGGTAATAAATTAGCAATAGTGATAATCTCATTTATAGATTCTTCGGGTGACACTGATATAGATATCCAATTATCTAATCCCTCAGGATTAGAGCCCTTAATGAAGTTTATATTGTCATTCATTGGAAGTATCTTGATAACAATATTTTTGATATTTGTGGTATGGTCAGCAACACCAAATAAAGACACTTTACCTAATTTCAAATACAGTTTTTCTATCACCCTATTAGATACCATTGGATTCCCGTAATTCTCAGAAAGATTTATATTTTTATATATAAGATAGTTTTTATCAATTGATTCTATTTCTCTGAGACTAATGTTTATAGTTTTAGCACGGCTATTAAGTATAAGACCATCCATAGAATTAGTGAGAATATTTGTTATTATAGACCCCCATCCTTCCATACTATGGGTACTGTTTGAATTCTCCAGTATATTTTTATGAATTCCATGGTTGAATTTTTCTATATGATCTTTGGAAATACATGTATAAAGGTTTACCGTAAATTTATGTATTTTATTGCAGTTTCTTTGACTTAAAGCCGAAGTTGACGGTTTTTTCCTTTTAAAGATAGATGATATATCAATAACACCAATGGCTATACCTCGGTTAAATTTGTGGAGTTTATTTACTACAGTTGTATCTTCGATAAGTATAAAGGGTGGTTTGAATGAGGATGCCGTTATATTATTTTTAAAAGATATTTTAATTTCTTCCTTTAAGCTAATAACTAAGAAAACTTTGTTATAATAAACAATCGATTTAAGTAAATCTTTGAATAATACTGTGGAATTTGGGCTAAATACAGAAAGATCTTTCAAAGATTTAAAAGGTATCTGTAAAGGTTCTGTAATCAACGTCTTATTTTCAGTCATTAGTGACACAGTTATGATAAATTTATCCAATTTCTGTGTGTCATTGGTAAGATCGCTTACAATATTTTGGAAATTCATTAAAATATTAGTAGTTAAATAATCATGGATAATTACATCAGATGCTAATGGAATATCGCCTGTAAGTTTATTGTTTTTCATTTGAGAGGGGATTAAGGATGAATGGTGAGAGACTGAAAATGCACACATTAAGTATTCATTGACAAATTTTTGTAAATTAGAACCATCGGTCTCTAATGAGTCACTATTTAAATATAGTTTCGGGAAAATTGTGTCATAACCACAAGGATCAATTGTTATTGTCATTGAATTCTTCTTGTTGTTTTCAACAACATCAGTTGATCTTCTTGTAGGGTCGGATTTGGAAGATATAATCTTGGACACCTTAGCTACCAATTGATTGATTGTTTCAATTATCTGGAATCTTTCGTTCTTCAGATACAACCGATAGTATAGTTTATAATATAATGTGGAGATCTCATCGAAATATTCAGTTAATTGAGTAAATAAAATATAATCCTGGTTTGCATAAACAATATATATATATGAGCACAACATGTTTAAGAAAATATGTATATCTCTTTGTAATGAATCCACTTTCCTACAAAATAGCCACTCAGGCGAGAGGAAAGATGGAGGTGAACTGATATTAAATCCTGGAATATTAAAGGCTTGAAGCAAAGAAGAAGTGGATTGGTTATTACTGTTAAAATTGAAGTCATTCGCCCATACTGGTTGATTGACAGGATTATCATTATCATTATTATTATTATTATCGTTCTGATTATCTTTCTTGATAATATAAACATACTTATAAGGTATAGTGACGATTCTTGATTCCATATCATTTAATCGAATCTCTGAGGCATTAATTAATGAATAAATATAATCTATCGGCATTGGACTTGAATACAGATAGCCTCTACACCATTTTTTATCCTCAGTCCACTCAGATATGAAAACCTTAGACCCAATATAAACGTCATGATATTTATATTTGGCTTGGCCATCGCTGTTTAGTTCTGGATGTCTTTGTAAAGGGAGAAACGATTTAATTACAGTGGCCTCTATTAAGTTATCAGTTGCGAACCAGCGCATTCTCAGAACTTATAGATATTCAGATGTCTCTATATTCATCAGTATATTTGAACTTGCCCAATTTCCGGGAAATGAGAAGGAGAGATCTTGCATATACAGTCCTATATATATATATATATATATACATATACCTGTATACATATGTATATTTTACAAACCATTCCTCTGGTCAAAAATACCCGCCTTCCTCTTTACAGCTGGGAAATCTACAAAGAGAAAAAAAAAAAAGAAGAAGAAAGAGAGAGAGAGAGAAAAAGGTCTTCCAGCAAGTTTTTGAGTGTTAAAACTTGTAAGGAACAGAGAATAGTACAAGTAGTACAGTCTACAAAGTGTAAGATGTCCTCACCATTTGCTGTGCAAGCTACAGAGTCTACAAAAATTTTTGAAAAAACATAAAGATTAGAAGAGTGGCGAGAAATAAATACACAAATACCAAAAAATGTCATCAGTTATAACATTTAGAGCAGGCATAGCTACTTACAACGAAGATACCAAGGTATGTGAACCCAAGCCGATGCAAGGTGTCATCACGATCCGTCCAAGTGGACAAGATGAAGAAGGTGAGGATGCTGCAAGTAGCTGTTGAAGATGATTATGAGATGAAGTTCTGGGATTTTCAATGGAAAACAAAGGACCGCAGTGTTAAAGAGGATAAGTCGTTGTGTGAACCTATAGAATTGATTTTGATACCTGGTGAGACCAAATGGGTTCATGTGAAGTCTTGTCCTGATGCAAGAATGTTTGCATTAGTCTTTTCGTCGAACGAAAAATATTTCTTTTGGCTACAAGATAAGAATCCAGATGGATTAAAATTGAACGAATTGAATGAAAATGATAAGATTATATATGATAAGATTACGAGTCTTTTGAAATTGAGTGTAGAAGAGGATGATACAGATGCCCTCGAAGCCAACAAATCTGATGAAGGGACTCCAGAGGCGGATAATAATAACGATAATGATGATGAACAAAATAATGATATTATCATGGCTGATGCAGCAGCATGATGCAAACCCTACACTCATATCTGTACTTGTATAGTATAAATAGACATACTTATATATATATATATATATGTGTGTGTGTGAATAGGTCTTATATTTTAAACAAATCTAACATCCCAGTTTAATTCATGTCCAGGCATAAATGGTATTAGAGTAACAGCACCATTCTTTGAAACGAATTTATCTTCAATTTTAACCTTTGATTTAAATAGAACACAATTATCATTCTTTGATTGAATCAAGTTTCGATCAATCTTATAAAATTGCAGTGGGAATGTGGAGACAAACCCAGACAATTTATCCAAGGAATCGTGTTGTGCAAAAATCTCTGCTAGATATTGTAAGGCGTACCGTTGAGTGAAGATCCCAGCAGAGACATTACAATATTTCTGTTTATTTTGTACGGGGTGTGGTGCAGAATCTGAGCCAAAGATAAACCATGGTTTCCCGGATATGGCAGCAGAGATCAAAGCATCCTGGTCGGCAGACAACTTAGCTACAGGTTTACAGAAATTGATTGGGTTGCCTGCCCAATCATCGACAGTGATCCAGAGATGGTGAGCAGTGATCGAACCAACGACACGGATATCGGCTGGATCAGTGATATCTTGGTTAATTTTGTTTATAGTGTCGACAGCATCCTTTGTGGTGGCATGTTCAAGGACGATTTTCAAATTGGGGAAATCGTTGTGTAATTTTATAAGAGCTGGTAAGAAGTGTTTCTCTGCATTTAATACATTAATGTTGTCTTTTGGGGAAGAAGGTTTCTCACCGTGCAAATTTAGTACCAAACCTGTTCTTTGCATGACTTCGAATATTGGATAAAACTGAGAAAAGTCGTTTGGATCCACATTAGAATCATTTGAATTTGTGGTGACACCGGCAGGATAACATTTAATCCCCTGGATTAGATTCTCTTTAGCACCTTGTTCAATCATTTGCGGATCCAACTTATTTGATAGGTAGAGACTCATAAGGAAGGTGGTCTGTGGAGACAACGTTTGCAACTTTTGTTTATACTGACGAACTTGTTCCAAGGAAAGAATTGGTGGTTGTAAATTGGGCATGACGTAGACCACAGAGACACCACCGTCTCTAATCATTGGTGTCACCAAGTCGCACATTTCACCGTCCCTAAGATGGACATGCATATCACAAGTTAACCCAAGTGGAATTTCAGCAGGCACATTATCAGTCATCGTGGTAGTGTAGGTCCTTGGAAATCTTCTAACAGGACACTGTGTGTTTATATCTTGTCAGGTTTGTCTGGCAACAACTATACTGAAAAAAAAAAAAAGCCCACCCCAAAAACACAACAACCCACCTGCATTGCAAAGACAAACCCATATATAATATATCAACATCAATCATTCAACATCAATCATCATCAGTATCATCAACATTAACATCATCAACGTTATTGATTTACACGGTAGACTCAGGTGAGGGTGTCTGGGTGACACACTACCGACGTCGTTGTTCGTGCAAGACGACACAGTCCTCGAGAATTTTTTGTATTTTTTCTTTTTTTCGTTTTTTCGTTTTTTTTTGTCGCAGAGTTTTTGTTTTGTTGTGGAAATTGATTGATTGAAGGAAAGGAGAGGGTGAGAAGCAGAGAGAGAGAGAGAGAGAGGATTACATCACATTCCAGCCATCTGTATGGAAGCAAAGTGAACTGGAATTAAGGGCACTGGTTCTCGTCACACATTATTTAATAAGTATACTACCCATTTTGGACTAAAGGTCACGGTCACCCCTCCCCATCCCCACCCCCCACTGACGTTTGAACAGAACTACGAAGAGATATACAACAGGTTATATATATATATATATATATATACAAGCAGTTACACAAGTATGAGACTCGTAAGGTCCAATCTAATACCATCACACATTGAAAACCTAATAGTTTCTAACCGTACCATCAACTTTTCTGGTCCACGGCATCTCCATATTTCTTCTATTAACCACTATGCAAGGACTAAGTTTTCTCCGCCTAGAAGTGATAAACAAAGGACACGCAAAAAACCAGCTTCAACAACACAGTTCCCCATCAAACCTTCAACACATCTAAGAGTAACAGATCCTATTCCACCCACCAAGGATAATATACAATGTTCGGAGTCCCACCCCTTATGGCAGTTCTTCCATGACAAACAGTTCATTAGATCCTCTGACCAACTGGATTTGAATTCAAGAGCTTGGTCTATCCCTGAGTTGCGTAGAAAATCCTTCAATGATCTACACTCCCTATGGTACAACTGTTTGATCGAAAGAAATAAATTGGCCAGAGAAATCCATCTCGTTAGGGCAGGTCTGCATACAGAAATCGACTCCTTTGTCACCGTAGATGAAAGGATTAGAACCACAATGTGGAGAATTAGACACGTCTTATCGGAAAGAGACCATGCCTTCAAGGCTGCCACGGCAAACGATCTTGAGAGACAGAAACTGATCGAACAGTTCTCTAAAGCATTCACACAGGAGAGTCTAGACTCAACTTCAAGTTCAGATGATCTTGCAAATGATGATTCATGGGAGAAGTTGAAACGGTTCCAATGGGCTCTCTTTGGTATCAATGAAATCATTGAAGAGAATAAAACTATTGATAGCCAGTTCGTGCAAGGTATAAAATTGGTAGCAAATCTAAAATTACAGAAACTGTCCTTGATTGACTCAAATATTAAAGATTGGTACGTTAATAAATGGGGTGGTAACCAATTGACTGACATCGCTCAATGTTTTGTCATTTTCTCTTGTGAAAATGACGTTAAATCTACTTTAGATGCTTGTTCTGTGGTTGATGAATTAAGATCAGATCCATCAAGATTGATTCCTGAAAATAGAGAGATTCAAACTGTTAGATCCTATATCCAAAAATTGATTGAATCCACAGAAGTGTGAATAAGTTATTAGTTTACAGTTACGAATCTCCCCCCCCCATTTTCCATTCACTTTCTCAATATCTCCCCCTCCATATACACACACCCCTATTTACAACAATAATAAGGTCAGTAATAAATTAGTAAATCTCGTTATTTTCATGTACATAGTGAATAAATAGTCGTATTAATATTATAATCATCTACATACAGGCACACACACACACAATATATATATATGTGTGTGTATATATATTCATTTATTCATTCCACTTGAATAAATATCCTGTACTTGTAAATTCAAACTATTCCATTGATTTGTGACAATTTCTATCTCTTCTTCAGGACAAATTTTCAATAATTTACTCAATATTTGCATTTGTTTGAAAATAATATCTAAACTCTCCTCATCATCATTGCTCATCATATTATTACTATCCACAGTACGGTATTTCCCAACTTGCAATATAGTTAACCAATGTCTTTGACCATTTGCACCATCTTCTAATAATTCATTAACATGACTGAATACATACGAGAAATCATTATAGGCCAATGCATAATCAATATGTAGCGATAAGAGATCAGTGTAGTCCGTCTCCCTTTCAGGATATTGTAAACTTATCAATATTTTGTTCCACAATGGCCATGTCACTTCTCTTATATCCTGAAGATAAAACGTTGGATTTAATTCGAGTAGAATTCTTATTATCTCAATTGGACAATCTCGATATTTTAATATATTATTTGGAGATTTTGCTGTAAATGATGTGTTTTCTTTATCTCTATCTGTGTTTTGGAATCTCCATTTTGATGATAGATATAAATCATGACAAAGTGAAATTAATTGTTTGAGCCTATTCGAATATTTATGATAAGTATCATATTTCGTTATATATTCTAATAAAGTCTCTGCATTTGAGAATTCCATGGAATTTATTCTATTAGCATTATGGAAATATTGCCAAAATCTATCAACTAATAAAATAACAATTTTTTCCATAGCATCTTTTTCTTCACTGGATGGTATACAGTCAATTATCAATGGAATTAAATAAAATTTTTCAAATTGTAAGATTGTCTCTAAGAGCACCTTGATGATTTGATTCTTATCATCTTTATCATTAAAATCTATCTTATTAAATATCGTAATAGGCTTCAATAACTCCAAGACTCTATTTTCATCAATTCTCAATACTGTATCACATAAATTAGTAAATTGAATAAATTGTGCTTCTCTATCACTCTTTGAAATATTGTATAAATCCAACAAACTATACTTAACGATCGATGAATAATCCTCTACAGATTTACAATACTCTTTAATTTCTTTATTACTAATGTGATATTTATTTGAGATTACATTATCATCAATTTGATTCAAAAAATCATTAAGTACCTGTTTTATATCGATAAAATCAACCATTTTTTGACTATTCATAAGTAATATATCCACTGTCTTGGATTCCATCTCAGATAAATCCTTGTGAAATTTTATGTTTCTCAATATTTTAAATAATTTATTCAATTTTTGGTATTGTGAAGGATTATTGACCACGAATTTATTCTCATTGTAATAGCTGCTAAGAAATAATTTATAAAATTTATTATTATTGGTCAAGTAAGGAATCAGTTCATTTTCTAAAACATTAGCATCATTTGAATTGAACCATTCAAACATACTATTTTCTTTCAATATAAAATCTGCAAAATCTCGAATCTTAACTTGAGTAGATAATCTTTTATTAAAATGTGACAGCGGTTTCACAACACCCCTCATCCATTCATCAATTTCTAAATTTTGTCCCTCTATCAAATGCCACAGTGGTTCGTAGGCTAATGTATCACTTGGATCAATTTCATTACATATAATGACTCTTTTTTGGAACCAATTCAATGTATCATCTAATAACCCTAATTCACTCAATTTGTAATTCACATAATGTTGAACCTCATTATACCTTCTATCAATGGTTTCATTATCCATCTCGACCATATATAATAAACTTGGACAATTAGAAATATGTGAAACGACAAGATCATCACCATTTTCATCATCGTTATCATTATTATCCTTTCCTATTCCAATTTCACCACTCTTTAAGGCATTTTCTTGGAATAAAAATTTTAGATTCATTGGGTCATCCAGTTCAGGCCATAATACTATAACTGAGTTAATGAATTCATCTGAACCTAAAAAGTTTTTGTATATTTTACTTAAATTAGTTGAATCTGCGTTACTTGCGTGAAAACAAGCAATTAAAAATAATTTCTTGTTCATATTTCCTCCTAATCTTGTGTCAATTCAAGTGAGTTTTCATTGTATGATATCGTTGACTATTCTAGATGAAAAAAAATATATATATCTACGTTATGTTAATATTTTCTTTTATATTGAAGTGTTTATATCTTTAATGTGTATAACACAAAAGTCAATGTTGTTGTTTTGTCAACTTTTTTTTATTTTTGATTTGTTTTTTTTTTTTGAATTATCTTGGTCGATGTTCAATTATATTAGTAATCATACTTAGTAATGAGAGGGTCAGAGGAATAAAATAGACAAAATATCTATAATATTGCCAATTTATATACGATCAAAAGAAATGAGTTTGACACAGTATTCATGTCGATCAGTTAGAAGACATACTTAATAATATATCGTGTATATAATATGAAGCAGCATTGGGTTAGTGCAAGAATTGAGTTGCTGTAATAACAACGAATACACTCCACTAACTTTGAACATTCATAACAGGTAGATTTAAATTATAGAGTAAATCTGTAATTGGCGTGTTCATTTTGATGGTTTTAGCCTGGTTATAATTCTTCGTATCTTCCTTTGTAACCATTAGGAATTTTAAGGAGGCCAAATGATGGATAATTTTATTCCAATTCAACACCTCGAAGATTGCTTTATCGTATTTGTATGGTTCTTTGACGCCTATCTTGGACATGCAATCAAAATCAATAATAAGTGTGTGTAGTATATTGGTGATGAAACTGTTTTCTTTGTTAATGTTAACTAGTTGAATCATCTTATCATATATTTCTTCAGTCTCTAAGACACGGGTCATTTTCTCACTGACGCATAAAGAACAGCTGAACAAAAACAATTTTTCAACGTATGACAATTTATTGTACTGTTCATCATCGATAATTATATTTATTTGATCTAAGGATTTTACAATTACATTCAAGCCTATTTCTATTTCATTTGGCAATTCAGAAAGCGAGAACTCTTTATTACGTTTCATGATTATGTTTTGTTCCTTAACGTATTCATTGATTACATATTCACTAGCATTTTCAATAACGCGAATAGCCGACCCAGCATCGTTGTTAGTTAAGCATATTTCTTTACAAGCTTCACTTATTGATTTCTCATCCATGTACACGTTAACCACTTTAGAGTTATTATTATTATTATTATTATTATTATTACTTCCTTCATCCTTGTTAGTTTGAATTTTTTCAAATATTATATCTTGAGTCTTTGTGTCTTGATAAATTTTATATTTGTATGTATCCTTTAAATTTCTTAAGTGGTATTCAACAATTTTAGATAATTCCTCATCAGAGTAATTTTCAAATGGAATATTATGATAATTAATCTTTGACAGAATATGTTTTCCCAAGGATTGTTTAATTAAATCAGGATTTTTCCCCACAGCAATAACAATTAATTTAGAGTTTTGGAAGGTAGTCCAATAGAAGAATTTGAATAATAAATTTGGATTTTCATTGCATAGCAAATCTAAATCATCAAGTACAATTATCGAATGACGTTTTCTATTTTTATCAATAGATGCAAAAAAGTATTCTAATGAATATTCAATAGCATCAGGGCCCAGAAACTCATCTTTGTTACCAGATAATTTATCCCAAACATATTTATACAAAGTTTGACTCACAGTCTTACGATTTAGTATTACAGTATTAAAGACAGATAATTCTTTATAATCACTAGATTTCTCCAGTTCATGTAATAGTCTACTAACCATTGAGGATTTACCATTACCAGATCTCCCGTTGATGTAAAGTGCTTTGGATTCATTTTTACGTAAGGAATCAAATATCTCCAAATAACATCTAGCAAACTCTTTTGATCTAGCAGGAAGAGAGACAAAATCCTGAATAACTTGAATTATAGATTTATCATCATTAATGTCTTTTTGTTTCTTTAATGTGGAAAAAATAGTTGGTGTTCTTTGACTATCAGGAACAGTTGGTTTTATTTTAGTTTCTAATGCGGCTACATCTAATGATTTAAAAGTAATATTATTGTCATTTGAATTCAACGAAAAATTATTGGTAAAGTTTTGGGAAGAATCCTTTAAATTGTTTTCAAACTTATATTTTAATTTCACATATTTGTCCTTCAATTTCTTAAGATCGACAGATATTTGTTTTGTCTGTTGAGTTGATAGTGTCATTGAATTGTCATTTTGTGCATGTGTTGATATTGGGGTTTTTGATTCAGATTTTTCTGGTGGAGGTGATGTTTTTGGTTGGGATGTTCTTTTGGATAATGGTACATCTTCCTCGGAATCAGATGCAGATATAATTTTTTTCTGTGGTTTATTCTTAGAGATCTTTCTCTCTTTTCTTTCTGGACCGTATAACTCTTTTCTTAGAGCACTACGTTTACGGCGTGCACGTTCTAATCTTTCCTCTTCATCTGAATCAGGTAAATGAGATGAGGAAGAGGAATCAGAGAGCAATTCTGCATCATCATCATCATCAACAAAACTATCTCCTTCATTTTGCTCCTCCTCTTCATCTGTATCTTCTTCTTCTTCTTCTTCCTCATCCTCTTCTTCTGGTTTGTAATCATCATTCGTATCAGTGTCAGCTTTATCTTTAGTCTCTTCAGATTTTGATGGTGATATACTTTTCTTAGAATTATCATTACTTTTGGTTGAAGTAGTTCGAGTATCAGAGGCCAAAGACTTATTAGAATCACTATCCGAATCTTCAGTAAATAACTTTTGTTGTTGTTGTTGTTGTGAGCCAGTGTTGATTTTTTTTTAGTGCTTATGGAATTTGAAGTTGATGAATAAATGGTTGACGGTGTAGTCTTGTTTAAAATAATTGAGGATGTAACGTTTTGAGACGGCGGCCGTTCATCTTTGATATCCGGTTCTACCAAACGTTCTTTCAACTGGAATCTTTTCTGAGTAAACGTATGTGTATTAGAAGAAGCCGTGGAAGGTGGAGACACTTTTCTGCTTGTATTACTCTGGGGTTTTTCTATTCTTACGGTCATTTGCTTCAAATGTTCTTCTGAACTCTTTGGTTCCATCATTTTGATTCTTTTAACTTCTTTATTTATATCCATGGCCACAAAACTTTCAGCAGTAGGCTCACATATGTACCTAATGAAAAAATCTTTATCTTCTACTAACTTGTCCTTTGAGATCCTGTCATATTCGGATTTAGTTAAAACGTTTGCAATATCGATAAAATCTTTCAACCAAATTTCAGATAGTTCTGCAGTCAAATAGATTTCGTTGAAATTGATCCCTTTGAAGAAAATATCTTTCAGTTCCTCCTTTGATAGTCCCTTCTTCAACATTAGTGGATCGAATTGTTTGTAATACTTAGTTGGATTCAATTCAAACCATCTAAGATAAGAGAAGGCCCAGATCTCGATCAGGTTGTTTAGAGTGTTTTGACGAATCTCATGTATCAAATATATGGAGTATGTTTTTGTCACTTCGTCATGCATTATGACACTGTTTCCACGACCAAAACTCAATCCGTCGGAGATTCTTTGAATATAAACGTTTTCTATGGCACCACCTTTTCTGGATCTTCTTCTAGAACCGGTGGTGATATTGCCGTGTTCATCAGTAGTGATGACTTGCCAACCATCTAAATCCTTATGTGAGGTAGCCATATCTTTTTTTTTTTATTTTATTTTCAAGAGCAAACAATAGACGAATCAATCAATTTCTTATTGAAGGTTTGTGTGTATGTGTGTGTGTGTATCTTGTGTTCTTGTATAGGTATTGGAGTTTTTTCTCTTATTTTTGTTTATGACAAATATAGGGAATTGAAAGTAGAAACACTTTAATGGAGATGGTGAGTTCACGTGGTCAGTGCTGATGCAAATAAGAGTCGATAGAAGGGAAGACACTGCTATGTACTGCGCTATCTATGGTGTGTTTCATCTGTCATTCCCCAGTTGGGTGCTGCGATAATTAACTCGTTATTGCACTCTTGTTATGTTTTGTTTTTTCGTCTGTTCGTGTTTTCCCCTTCTCTCTCTGTTTTTTTTTTTTCCAGAAAATTTTCCAAAAGAGAAAACACAGAAATCTCACGGAGAAACAAAAAAAAAAAACTACGACTTTTCTGTTCTGTTTTTTTTTTCTGTTTGGTGTGGCTGTTGAGGAGACCTTTCTGAGTGAGACTGGAGTTAACAGTTACAGTTACAGTTACAGTTAAAGAAAAATACTGGACTGGAGGGGCTGGTGCAGCTTGAAGTAGTGGATCAAGATCTCTAGAAGAGAGAGAGAGAGATCAGAGAGAGACAGAGATCCATTACGTCTAGTTTTTATGAAACAGTATCAGTAGGGGGGCATATATCTTGCTTATAGTGTGTGTGATCTTTAAACACAAGGAAAGGCAAGAAACAGATATAAGTCTAGGTTTTCTTAATTATTTTCTTTTTTCTTTTTTGGCTGAAACTTTGTTGGGGGGGGGGGGGGTCTGAGTCTAGTGCTGGCCCAGTTTTCTGCTTAAGATACTTCTTCATTTGTCTTTTATATGTTTATGTTTGGATCGAATTAAAAGTTTTACAAGCATCATCTTCGTGGACTTATCTATTTTGTTGGATATTATAGGTTGTAGTCGTGTTTTTTTTTTTATTTCTTTTTGGTTTCGCTTTGTTCGTTCTTTCAAATTTGTTCTAACCCTGTACACTTAGATGAATTTGAACTTGATCTATTGCAGAATCAAAAAACATCTGTTGTTGCCATTCCAGGATTTAAATGCTTTGGAGAGACTCGTGCAAAGTATCCGGTTACTTTCAAGTATATTGATTGTTATATTCGGGTTGGTTATAACCACCGTACCGTATTATAGACCACAGAGCATATCTATTGGAAGACTAAACACATTGAAGGCTAATATCGCAAAAGGGGTTTTCACTGTGTTGAGGGAAAATATTGAATCAAATGGATCCACAGATATTAATAATGGAGTTGGTTTAACAACGTCGGAAATTTTGGTTTTGACTTCTTACACTTTCGAAGAAGTCCATGATATACCGGCTTACATTCTTGTCACCCTTTATGGTAGTTGTGATGCAGAATATAATAGTGATAGTAACGATGAAGATGAAGACGAAGAAGATAAAGATGATGATGATAATACTACATATGACTATAGCACATCTTCGTCAAATGCTTTGGATACTAAAAATAATACAAAATTGGAATATGACTGTATGTATCAGGGACCTGATTATCTCTTTGATTATAGAACTGCATTAGCTAGTGTGGGATTGGATATCGTCTTAGAATATGCCTATGGTTCCAATTCTAAAAAGCAAAATAATGGGAAATCACCATATGATTTCTACATACAGTCCTTATCAACGTTAAAACAGCATGTATTGAAACTTTTCTTCGCAGTATTGGGTATTCAAACCATTTTCATATTTTTATCTTTATGGTATTATTATATCAAAGGTAGAAGACTTAATGAATTTCCTGAAAAGTTTCTACTACATTTACTGTCATTTTTATCACTATTTGTGTTTGTTGCCGGCACAATTAGTGTTACATGTTTACTTTATATTAATTATTCAATGCAAAGAAAAATAACAAAAGAATTGGAAGCGTTTGGGTTCTCTTATCATGTAGGGGTCGCTTGGGCCACATGTATGATATTCTGGGCTTTCTTTTCTAGTGTATCCTGTCTCGTCTGGTCTGGTTTGGAATGGTGTGTTACTTCAAATGTCTCTTCAGTTGATAACTATGAGGATGAAATTCTTGTCAGTTCACATCAAAAAATCAGAATTAATGATAATGATGACACCGATAATAATTTGAAGTTTAAAGGCAAAGAAAGTGGTGATGTGACACTCCTGCCTATTAATAATAGTCTTAATGGCTCCAATACCTCAGTTTCTTCCACCTCTGTATTTGTTTCGAAATCCAATGTTAATATGAGCAACAAAAGGACACAACAAAGGTACATCAATAATAATACCACCACTAACAATAACAACTCAGATGAAGATGATAACGGTTCTGTATACGAGTTACAAAGTATTGAATTTAGATCTAGTGAAGATTCTAATTTTCATCCACGTAATTTCAGTAGGTTTAATAGTGGTGACGAATATGACGAGGACCATTACAGCATTCAAAAGATGGTTATCCCATCTTCTACCATTCAATTTTAATATTTTATAAAAAACCTCGCATCGATATGCATATTTATATTTATATATATATATTCTTCTCGATAGCTCTATGCATATATACATATAAAAAAAAATCATTATAGACTGCTTTTGAATAAGAGTTGTTAGGTATTTTAACAAAGAACTACCTGTCATATGTGTATCTATACATACATGTACATATATACACAACTGAGAGTGCTTCATTTTTCCTGCTATTGAAACTCCTATGTGTGGTTTTCTAACGAAATGTTAGAAATTGGTTTAAAAGTTAGGTTGAAAAAGGAGGATAGTGACGGCGCTTAAAGGATAACTAAATATTAATACATTAGAAAGACACAAGAATCCACAGATTAACCAGTAACATTTTCATAACGGTTATAGTGTTCTCAAAAACAGGACTATAATGGAACTTTTAGCAAATGTTAAAGAACATTCAAATGTAGCAAAAGTACAGGAAGATGAAGTTTCTAAGAACTTGCAAATAACTGGTAATTCACAATTGTCCTTTTTAAAAGACTGGCAAAGTGATATACATATCTCTGAGGTACAGGAATTGATCAAGGCACATGAAACTATAAAGCATATTGAAAAGATGACACAATCTATTGGGAAGGTGTTCCAAGAATGTAAAGGTGACCGTGATAATCCTTTGTGTCTTACAGTTGAAAAAATGGAATGGGAAACTCTTCATGATGTGGCTTCTATGATTATACAGGAGTATACAAATAAAATTGACCAGATTATGGTGAAACTGAATGATTTAAACCGTAAGATTATGTTGTGGCAAGAAGCTGCATTCATTATGGATTCACACCGAGGCATAGGTCAAGTAAGTGAGTGCCAGGATTGGATAACTTTGAAAGAGATATATTTAGATTATAAGCATAAGGTTCTTAATGATTCAATTAATGAAATAAAGAACACTGTGGCAAGATTACCAAATAACTAGGAAATGGACGTTGACAATTACGCTTTTTTTTTTTTGTTTTTTTGATTGTCTAATAAGCTTTCAGACTAATTTTTACACTTTTTCTCTGAAACAATTAATGAATATACAATGTCGAAGGAAGCTTTATTTGCTAATTACTCTGTCCCTTTTCCCTCTCAACTTCGTAATCCCTTTCTAATACAGCTGTGGGTATTTATAATTAGCAATACAAAAAAATTAATCAGGAATTATGCACTTCGCTTGATGTTCCTAAAATCAGTTTACGCCGTACATTCGAGTTATAAAAGAAAAAAAGGTTATTATAAAAAAAAAAATAAAAAAAAAACTGATGAATTGGAGTTAAAAATATATTTGATCTGATTTTCCTGTTTTGGAATATTAATTGGATTCATTTAAGATGTTGATACAATCCGGAAAGAGGGGATTAGAGGAAAATGTTGTTCTAAAGATTGAGATAATAGGTTCTATTGAAATCAGGACAGAAATATTTTCATATAGGTTAAGCCGATCTTAGTATAAAGCTATTATTATTTTCACATCAATTTATCCAAGCTGTTGGTTTTTTTTTTTTAGATATTTATACTATGTTTAATTATATTCATTTGCAGGATATCATCAAGACAAAGCCTTTTAATTAATATCACAAGCTGACATGGAATATTCAGAAAGGGAAAAACAGAAGTTTTTGTCTGATATAGAGTCAAAATTAATCCCCAAAGTCTCATTTGGTTTAATTGTCGATGGATTTAAAAATGAATTGAAAGAGAGATTAATACATAGTGATAATTCTATGTTACCAACTTTCCTGAAAAAAAATTCCAAACCAGTATGTGCTAATGACGACCATGATAAAATTATATTAGCTATTGATTTCGGTGGTACTAATTTAAAATTTGCTCTTTTTAAATCTTATCCAACATATTCTATTCAATATTCAAATATAATGGAAATTGAAAATAAATTGGTGAATATACCATTTTTCGATAATATTGTTAGAACTGTTGTTTTGCAATTAAATGATTATTTCTTAACAAATTACCATATCTTTAAATCGCACTCAGGAAAAGACATATCTGTAAGTATCACATTTTCTTTTCCATTGAATCAAAACAATGAAATTACTGTTATGGGGAAAACTTTCGTATTAACAGATGAAATTAAAGGTCAACCTATTGATGATATATTACAAAAAGCATTTGACAAATATAGTGCAAGTTATATGAATGGCAAATTTAAATTTTGGATTAATAAAAATATTATTAATGACTCTATTGCGGTTCATTTAACAAATAAATACAGTAGGGGACATGAAAATGAAATTATAACGAATGAAGAAAATGAAGATGACAAAATGATATCTTTGATTTTAGGTACAGGATTAAATGTATGTTTTGAAGTACCTTTTTCTAGTTTACCAGATTTTAAAAAACCTGTTATGGAGGGGATCTATGCGAATAAAAAAAATAATGTTATAATAAATAGTGAAATTGGTTTTTTAGGCTCTGATATTATTCAACTGAATCCAGGTTTTGATATGGTTTCAAGTTTAGAGATACCAATGCCATTAGAAAATGTTACAGCAGGGAATTCATTACCTAAAATTTTGAAACGTATATTAGAATTTTATCAGATTTATCCTGAAATGATAATAAATTTTGATGGTAAAATGTTCTGTCAACTAGTAGATGGTCAAGATATCAAGAGTATGATTAGTGGTATCGATATGGATTTCATAAGACAAATTGCCCTGATTATTATAAAAAGGGCATCACTGTATCTTGTGGCTGCAATATATGCTATCCATGATTTTATTCATTTAAATGGTTCTTCCAAAATTGACAAAACAATTAAAATTGGATATGTTGGATCGTTCCTTGCTCACTGTAAGACGTATCAAGCTATGATTGATCAATACTCATGTGGAAAAATTCAATTACAGTTTTTACCAGATAGTAGTTTGATTGGCGCTGTGATTATTGGAGAAAAATTTTGAACTACAAGATAAGAGTAAGCTTCACATCCGATATTGAAACTAAAAAGAGAGAGACCAAAGGAAAAAATGGAGGAACTAAGTGTAAAAAAAAAAATTCAAGTGACCAATAATACCTATTGTTGGGGGGTGGTTGTTGCTAAGTTATTTAGATACGTAGTTGAGTGAAATCGATATCCTTTTTAGAGATATAATATAATATAATAAAATCAGAATTCTTTACATATATCTATATATATATATATATATATATGATGTATGTGTGTGTGTGTGTGTGTTTGTATGAGGATGTATCTCTGGTTATTTTCTTCAGTAAACAGAGATATAATTAGTTATTCTATCTCTTTGGTTCTGTGCAATACATTCTGCTATCCAAGTGATATTTCTAATTTCTTGTTCCTTGGATTTCATCCATGCCCATACGGTTGAGATCGTAAATTGTTGTGTGAATGCATCTTTACAAAGTTCCATTTCCATCCTATAGAAATGGTCTTCTAGATCACCATTATCATCATCCAAAATAGCCTTATAATCGTAGACTTGATTTAATGCAGAACGTACACTTTCGAAATCCTTAGCCTCAGCTAATAGGTGGGTGGCTATTGGATAACACTTGCCTACAGAGGGCATCAATTGCAATTTTAAAGAAGAATCCAGGACATCGTCGTCGGTGGTGCCATTCCTGCTATGGTTATTGTTACTGTTATTGTTATTGGGAGAGGTTAAAGATGAATTAACTGTCTGCAAAGAATTCAATGCGATATTTATTGTTCTTCTATCCGCTTCAAACTCTAATAACTGTACCATGATATCAGATGCGGGACCAGGTAGACTAGACTTAGCAAAGTCAATGAAATCTTCCAAATAAGCTTTATACAATTTGTTTCTGATGATTTCGATATTTAAATCGTCTAACTCATCGGCGTTATCAAAACAGTCTTGGAAATATGGAGCCAATGGGGTATCGATCAGGACGGTCTCGTATAGGGATTCCAGATCTGTAGCTACAGACAGGGTGGGTAGTGTATCAAACCAACCAAGTGGATGGCATCTATTTAAGATCTCTGCTTTATCACGAGAATGAATTGTCCCGGTGATCATGAGGGCCACGTTATCGATCATGTAACTGTAGGTGATATAATCCATGAATTTTTTACTGGTGCCGGACAATTGATCTCTCAAATAGTTGAATTCTTTGTATAACTTTTCGGACGCCATTGACTGGATAACTGAAGTGGTTAGTGAATCCTGTGAGACGTTGGTGAGGAAGTTCCCGTAGTTCGTGGACGATAATTGCAATTTCAGGTCTTCTAAAGTTTCACATTGGGTCAAATTTAAATATTGATTGGATGTAAGCAACCCATTTCTATAACCTCTGACAATACCTTCCACGTAGCCATTATCTATATTAAAATACAGACCTTCCATTATCCTCTATTCTTTTTTGTTTGTTTGTTTGGTAGATATAAATAAGTATTTAAGTTTAATACTTCTTGTCCTCGTGGTGTATCTAACGTGAATTCGTTTACAATATTGCTACATTAAACAAACAAACAAACAAACAAACAAAAAAACAAAAGGAAAAAAATGGATTCCAAAACAATCCTCCTGATTATAATATGTTATGTTAACCAAGGCTTATTAGATCCTTTGGTTCTTCCCTTATCTATCCCATCCCGTCCACTCACCTATCTTTTACTAATGTTAATTAGAGCCAAAGGGAAATAGTTGTCATTTGCAACGACAGGGCAGACCACCTCGAACACCGAAATTTTTTCTGTTTAGAAAAAACGTTACCCTCTCTTTCCCTCGAGAGTCACGTGATTCAGAACCCGCAAGCAAACCCGCCAGCAAACCCGCCAGGGCTTTTTTTTGTGAAGAGAAAAAAGTTTTTGCTTTCTTTTTTTCTTTTTTTCTTGCGGAGAAGAGACGGAAAAAAACCCACAATTTTTTGGACACCGTTTTCTTTCTGCGAAGTTACAAATTTTCTTGTTTTGGTTTTTTTGGTCTTGCTTTCTTGATCGAGGTGACTTGTTGGAGACTCCTGAGGAACTGGTAACTGTTCCAAAGCAGGACAAGTTTGATTTGTAAAGTCTGGTTTACTGTTTGTGTAGGGAGGGGGAGATTGTAATTCCAGTGTTATCTTCCTTCTCTACTCTGATTATATACTCTGATTATCGTTTAGCGGTTATCTTACTCTCTACTGCAATTGATATCCTCTTCTCTACCTGGTGTACTATCCCATTTCACCTTTCGAGGACACCATATTGTACCTAGGATATACTCACATACGTATATATTACATACATATACATATACATATACATATATATAAACCAGCCAGCCAACCGTTTGTGTCTATCTATCTAACTTTTTAGATATATAGAGAAGGTCACATCCAAAGAGAATTAGAACCAGGAATATACTGCCTTGATTTTATGCACCATGGCAGAAGACAGTGAAATCAAGGTGCCTGTTGTTGAACAAGGTCCAGCTGCAACTGCAGAGAAGAAGAAGAAGAAGCCAAAGAAAAAGAAGGCAAAGACTCCAGATGCCCCTGCTGAAGGTGAAACTAACGTTGTTGCCGAAGGTGAGGCCGGTGCAGTGAAAGAAAAGAAACCAAAGAAGAAGGCTAAGAAGCCAAAGAGTAATAATGATGAGGATTTTTCATCTGCTGCTACAGAAGCAGGTGCTGCAACTGGAACTGACGCTTCAGAAAAGAAGGAAAAGAAACCTAAAAAGGCTAAGAAATCTAAGAAGGAAAAGACTGGTAAAGATGCTGAAACTGGTGCAGAAGAAAGCTCTGATGCTGTTGCTGCTGCTGCTACTGCTGGCACCACTGTTACCTCTGGTGAGACTGAAGGTGAAGCTGAAAAGAAGGAAAAGAAGAAGTCTAAGAAGTCTAAGAAGTCCAAAAAGTCTAAGCAACCAGAATCTACTAGTACAGGTGACAATGATGAAACTGCTGTTGAGGAAACTGAAGCTGAAACAGAAAAGAAGAAAGAAAAGAAATCAAAGAAAAAGGATAAGAAAGAAAAGAGTCCCAAAGAATCTTCTACAGAACCTTCTAAAGAACCTTCTAGAGAACCTTCTTTGGCTATTTCTACCTCCGGTTATGCCCCTGAAATCCCAATCGATACTAGTGGTTCTGCTCCAACTGAAGCTTCTCCATCGGTCGGGAAATTAGGCACTGTCACTATTAATCATATTCCACACACTACTACAGTATTTGATTTAACTCATATTAAAGGTACCGAAGAACCTCCGGTTGAAACTAAAAACGACTTCAAGATTCATTCCCGTGTTGATTACGGTACAAAAGGTACCAAAGTTGACGTCTTAACAAACCATGTTAATCTAACTATAGGTGACGATGTTAGTGGATATAAAAACTCTGAATTAGATCCATGGTGGAAATCTGCCTTCATTTACACCTATCATATCGATTTCAAACCAAAGGAAAAGCCAGGGAAAGGTGGTAAAGGTGGTCGTGGTAGACCTGCCCCACCTCCAGCTCCACTATCTAAACCAAAGAAATATGAATTGATAGAAGCTTTATTCCATGAAGATGAAACTTTATACAAGTATAAGGACCGTATCGCTTTTAATGGTGAAGAAACTTTGTATTCTCATGTTCCACTGGAAGAATTTACTTTATTCGATGGTTGTTGGGATGTCTCTAACAAACAAAAGAAGAAGAAGACTTCCATTGAAGGTTTAAATAACAACTCTGAAGAAGATATGAACGAATTAGCTTCTCAAGTCACTTTGAAGTTCGTTTCTAAGATTGGATTGTCAGAAATCTATAAGGGTACTTTAGGTAAGAATCCAGAAGATCAAGAAAATAAAATGTCTGCACCAGATAAAACTGTTTTGTTATCTTTGTTAGGTGTCAAATTTTTACAATCAACAGATCCAGTCTTCCAAGTTCATGGTAATAAATTCTTCATCTATAACCAATATGCCAAGACTATTCCATTCCAAATTGGTGCCTATTTGATCCATGGTTTCACTGTTTCTTTAAGATACGCATACGGTTCTGTTTTATTAAACACTGTTAATGTCGCTTTACCATTCTATAAACATACTAAATACTTACCAGGTGATCCAAAATTCAACGAAAATGCTAATACTCCATATACTTTGATGGATTGGATTCTTGAATGTTACGATCAAGCTCATGCTCAACGTAATGGCGGTAAACCACCAAAAGGTAAGCCATCTGAAAAAGATATCAACTTCTTTGTTGAAAAGAACAGAGATATCAAAGATTTAATTAAAGGTTTGAAATGTTACAGACCTTACATTAATTATTCTGTTAACCCAGACGGTACACCAAAGCCACCAAAGAAAATGCAATCCAAAGGTATTGTTGGTTTTGCTAGGGAAACTGCTGATTCTTTGAAATTCAAAGTTTTACCAAGTGATGTTGCTAATCAACCATCAGTCCCAGGTGAAAAGGAAATTATGATGACTACTACTGAATATTTTGCTAAAAAATATGATATTAAATTGAAATACCCAGGTGTTAAGTTGGTCTCTTTAGGTGGTTCTAACGTCGTTCCAGCTGAATGTCTAACCATTGTGCCAGGTCAAAAATTGAAGGGTAAAGTTTATGACGAAAAGGCTGTTATCGATTTTACTGCTTTGAGACCAGATGAAAAATTCAGAGCCATCTCTAGATTAGCTTTACCATCCATTAAGAGGGCTTTAAGTGGTGATGAGGAAAATGTTGTCGCACCACATGATTCAGATTACAGTTTCTTAAAAGTTCCAAGTCGTGTTATTGACGCTCCAACAGTTCAGTTCCAAACAACTCAAGTTAAATATGAAGATAAACCATATGGTACTAAAGTTCCAAACTCTAAAGCTGAATCTCAAGAGACTAAAGGTAACTGGAACTTACAAGGTCATCAATTCATACAACCACCAAGTGAAGAATTGACTTTAAGAGCCATATTTATTAACGATTCTAACAGATCACCACCTGTGTCTATCATGGAAGATGTTAAAAGATCTTTGAACAAATTTGCCTCTGACGTTGCTTCTGTTGGTGTCAAATTTAACACATCACCTCAGCCAATCTTGATCAATGAGTTCAACTCTCCAGTTAAGAAAGTTACTGGTGGTTTTGGCGGTCGTGGTGGTCGTGGTGGTCGCGGTGGTCGTGGTGGCCGTGGTGGCCGTGGTGGTTTCGGTGGTCGTGGTCAAACATCTTGGGAGATTACACCAGGTGAAGAAAAATTGGTTGAATTATTATCTAGTGTTCCACCAAAGAGTTACATTCTTTTCATCTTAAATAAATCTAACCAAGACACTGTTTACAACAGATTGAAATATTTGGCTGATTTGAAATTCGGTGTTATTAACTCATGTGTTGTTTGGAATAATTTCAGGAAGAACTCTACTCAATATAACATTAATGTTGTCATGAAGATGAATTTGAAATTGGAGGGTATTAACCACTCCTTGTCAAATGAGGACTTAAAATTATTAAAGGATGAGGAAACTGGTTTACCATTCATGGTTCTAGGTGCAGATGTTACTCACTATCCAGAAAAGGAACAGAACTCTATTGCAGCTCTTGTTGGTTCATTTGATGACAAATTTGCTCAATATCCTGGTAACTATATTTTACAAGATGGCCCAGGTGAAGAAACAATTTCGAAGATTGGTAGCATGGTCTACGATAGATTAAGAATTTATCATGCACACAACAATGGTAAATTGCCACCAAAGATTCTATTCTATAGAGACGGTACCTCTGAATCTCAATTCCAGGATATTGTCAAGGTGGAAGTCAAAGGTATTAAAGAAGCTTTAAGGAAGGCAGGCTCTCAATTATTGAATGGTGCCAAATATGACCCACCTGTCACAGCAATCTCTGTTGTCAAAAGAAACCAAGTTAGATTTATGCCATTACATAAGAATGCTATCAATGAAAAGGGAGAAACTGTTGCAGTCCAATCCATGGGTAATGTTATGCCAGGTACGGTTGTGGATAGAGGTATCACTTCTTCTGCACACTTTGATTTCTTCTTGCAATCCCAACAAGCGTTAAAGGGTACTGGTGTTCCATGTCACTACTGGTGTATTTATGATGAAAACCAATTCAACTCTGATTTCTTACAACAAGTCACACATGGTTTGTGTTACATGTTCGGTAGATCCAGCACGAGTATTAAGGTTGCATCTCCAGTGTACTATGCTGATATTTTATGTGAACGTGCTGCAGCATTTTTTAAAGCTAACTACAATGTTGTTAAGTTTGAACATGACAAGACTAAGAAAAATAAGACTGATCCAATTCCACCTGTTAAATTATTACCAGCAGTCAATGACAAGGTTAAGGATATCATGTACTACATTTAGATGAGTGTCTGTTAATCCTTTTCTTTCTTTCTTTCTTTCTTTCTTTCTTTTTTCTACTTTCCTACTTTCCTGCATTTATTAGTATTGGTTTCTCTTTATATATTTCTACTGTTTCAAAATTTTTTTTTGATTTTATGTTTTATCCTTTTATATTATATAAATGTGTTTTTGTAATTTTCAAACCTGTTATTTCCATAAAAACTAGCTGGAGGCAAGAGTGAGCTTCTCTCTGTGTTCCTTTACACTTTTTATACAAAGTTGTCATGTTAAATGTCAACCCAGTTTTGTCTAAATCATTCATAACAAAGCACAACGACAACTGCAGCCCCATAGAAGACAAGACAACAGGATAAAAAAAAAAAAAAAGAATAAAACCGATCAAGAGTAGTAAATACATAGAATTGCAAGAAATGTTCCTTGTTTCCACTTACAATTATAGATGATTAACAACAGTAGCAGTGGAGGTTGAGGTGGTTAGTAAAGTATATATTAGAATGGTTTGCCGTGGTATAATTTTTCCCTCAATTTGATTTTATTCTATTAGGGTATGTTTCCTTCATTCACACTTTTCCCCTCTACTCTGTTAGGCCTATGTCGTTTTTTTCTTTTTCTTTTTTCCTTTTTGCAGACATTTACTTTGACTTTTCCTAAAGAGGAAAGTACTAGAATGACACACTTATATTTCCAGAAAGGGAAAGAAACGAAGAGAAAAGAAGAGAAGAGAAGAGAAAAAAATTTTTTTCTTTCTTTCTTTCTTTTAGTTGTGCGTGTAAGAGAGAGAGGGTGATGCAGTGAGAGTGTGGGGAACGATACTATCACTATTTAAAGTAAGTTGGTTGGTCGATGGTATATGCTGTAGAGTGTTGCAGTCTGCTGGTACAAGATTACATCTTTTTGATGGTTAAGTGGGATATAGTAGTAACTAAGTCCATTTTCTTCCAGTAAGGTTAAGTATCAGAGTACGGTTGAAATACATAATAAGAACAATAAAACAAATATTTACTACCTACGTCCACCATATTGCTACAAAATGTCCGATTTATTACCTTTGGCTACTTATACATTGAACGTTGAACCATATGATCCAACTCCTGCCATCAGCTTCGATAAGCCTGTGACTGTTCGTATTACTATGGCTGCTATTGATCCTGAACCATTTGACGATGAAGGGAAACCATCTACTTTGAGAATGATCAAGAGAAACCCAGACTTTGATGAGTCTGAAGAAGATGAAAGTGATATTGACTTCAACGAAGAAGAAGAAGACGACGAGCAAGAAGAAGAAGAAGAACAAGAAAAAAAGAAAAAGAAAGTAATAAAAGAGAAAAGAAACATCATCACCACCATCGCAAACATAAATATGACAAAGAAGATGAAGAAGAGCTAAAGGAGGAAGAATTAAAGGAAGGCTCTGATGATGATGCAGTTCCAGTTGATGATGACGAATTTGAAGAAACTGTTCTTTTGACTCTATCTCCAAAGACTGCGTATCAACAAGCTATAGATATCACTATTGCTCCAGAAGAAGATGTGCAATTTGTTGTCACTGGTTCCTATACCGTTTCTTTAACTGGTAACTACGTGAAACACCCATTCGATTCCATCATGGATGAAGATGAGTACGACGATGGTTTAATTCCAGAAGACAGTGAAGAAGAATATGATGAAGATGAATTAAGCGAAGAAGATCTAAGTGATGAACTAGACAACTTAGAGGATGCTAGTGACATTGAAGGTCGTATTGAAGAACTGGTTGCCGAAGATGAAGCTAAGAAAGAAAGTAAGAAAAGAAAAGCAGACGAAGAAGAAGAGGAGGAGGAGGAAGAAGTTGAGGTTGAGATAGAAGAAGAAGAAGAAGAACCAAAACCAAAGAAAGCCAAGAAGGAAAAGAACAAGAAGCATAACGAACAAGAAAAGAAGGTTCAAAAGAAAGTTGAATTTAAGAAGGAGTTAGAAGAAGGTCCAACTAAGAAAAAGGAAGAAAAGAAACCAAAAGCTCAAGTTTTACAAGGTGGTATTATCATTGAAGATCGTACTATTGGTAAAGGCCCTCAAGCTAAAAAGGGTTCCAGAATTGGTATGAGATATATTGGTAAGCTAAAGAATGGCAAGATCTTTGACAAGAACACTAGTGGTAAACCATTTGTCTTCAAGTTGGGGCATGGTGAGGTCATCAAAGGTTGGGATATCGGTGTTGCCGGTATGGCTGTTGGAGGTGAACGTAGAATCATCATCCCAGCCCCATATGCTTATGGGAAGCAAGCTTTACCAGGTATTCCAGCTAACTCTGAATTGACTTTTGATGTCAAATTAGTCTCTATGAAATAATAAACAACATATAGATTGACATTTGTTTTTTTTTTATTCTTTTATATATTAATATGTTACCAAGAACGATTTAATTGACACTAAAGGGAGGGGGGGATCCAGTGAGTTTTGATCCCTTTTAAATCAAATCTAACCTGTAAACTATTCTATATATATATATCTGTTTCATTCACTCAATAAAAATCAAGAGGGCACCACTTTGCTGGTACATTAATACCTCTTCTTCCTCATGAAATGTTTAAAAAAAAAAAAAAAAAAAAAAAAAAAAAAAAAAAAAAAAAAAAAAAACCCAAAAAAAAAAATTTTTTTTTTTTTTTTTTTTTTAAAAAAAAAAACCCCCCCCCCCCCCCCCCACCAACCCCCCCCCCCCCCCCCCCCACCCTTCTTTATACTTCTTACAGTTTAACTCTGAATCATTTGTGGTGTTCTAATTTCATCTGGTTTTTAATAACTTTCTAATGATGATTAGATGTATATTAGTAGAAAATAAATAAATAAATAATCACAAGGAATGAAATTTATTTCAAATTGAATATTCGTATATCCGTCTGTATTTTATTGACATGGTCCTAGTAGATTTGAAGGAGTTTCAATTTACATATACATCAATATATATTAACACACTTCATATGATTATTTATATATAATCAATTATTTCTTTCCTCTTCTTTTTCCTACTAGTTTTTTTTTTTTTTTTCACAGTGAAGGACTAGTAATTATCTCTACCATTAGTTGATCCAAACAATTTATCCATAAAAAGGTCTACTGATAATGTTAGGTCGATAAAAGAGGGTTTCACCGAGTAATAACTGATTAGATAAATAAGAGAATAGATTTTAAATGAAATATAAACTGAATTCTCAACTACATAAGACACTTGATTCAATATTGAATGGGTTGGCTTTTGTGGCAAGATTCTCTGCTAAATATCCCATTCAGGTTATTACAATTTTATTATTAGTATCTTCGACTGCTTATCTATCGTTAATCCAATCAGCTGTTCAAGAATGGAATACAGCTTTAAGTGGGTTTTATATACCTACAGAGTATCAAAATGATATTTTGGTAGAGAATTCTATTCACTTTTATAGAAATTCATTTAAGGATCCATGGATGAAAATATCATTAGAGGAATTGAATAAGGTAAATCAACATAACATATATGATCATATTTATTTATATCCGATAGACTTTGTAAGATGGAGTTTTGAATCACACAATGCAGAATTTGATTCATTTATAAAAGATTTGAATGATTCCTCATACATAGTTTATGAAAACAAGATATATCTTGTTAAACACGAGTTTATGTTACCTAATACAGTGTTAAAAGATAATTTTAATATGATCCATTGGGACCCTATCAGTGGTATAGAGTCTTTAATGATCTCGTTACAAAAGCTAAGATTATTCTTTGCTCATATGTTACAAGAACAAAAATTAGAATTCACTGATTTGATTTTTATTCTTGGATCATATTTTATATTATTTTGTATAGTCATCAATATGTTCATTGATTTGAACAATATGGGTTCTAAGATATGGTTAGCATTCTCACTTTTATTAAATTTTTCTTGTGCGTGTTGTATAGCTATATCGGTGACGAAGCAACTTCTAAATGACTACCTGTCTATTTTTACATTGATTCAAGGGTTACCATTTCTTATTATAACAGTTGGATTTAAAGATAAGATCAATTTATCAAAATATGTTTTAGAAAGAGTTCCGTTAATGAATATATCCAGGAGGATTACAATTGATTCTATCATATTTAATGCAGTCAAACAGGAAGGGATCCATCTTCTAAGATCTTATATCTCTATTCTCGTTGTTCTGATAATGGCAATATTTTTGCTCCCATCTCAAATAGTAATAAAAGATTTCTCTATTCTCTCGTGTTTGATATTATTGAGTGATTTTTTCTTGATTATATCATTTTATTCAGCAATATTATCACTTAAAATGAATATTTATAGTATTAATCGATCAATTATTAATAGGGAAATATCAGAGGACGAAGGTATATCAAGGATATCATCATCAAATAATCTAAATATTTCTGATAAAAAACTTCAAAAATCACTGTTAATCTCAGATAGAAATGCTAAAATGGCTAAAGTCACTATAATATCGTTTATTATAGTTGTTAACTTGTATAATGTTGATTTCCAATGGATTTTCAACATTTTACATTCCTTATATATTCAAATTTTTAACGACAAATCTTTACCATCCTTTATCTCAAATGATCCAAATAGAGTTAATACACTAATTACTATATTACCAACACAATACCTTCAATATAAGAATAATATTGGTTTCCAAAGAAAAAAGGATAACGTAACATTATATTTTTTAAGGATTATAGGAAGTATAGTAACTGATCAATTTATGAGTAAGATGATTTTTATTATTTTATTAATAAGCATCTTTACAACCATTTACTTATTAAAAGCTGCCAGAATACATACTAAATCTACAATTAAATCCCTTCCTAAAAATACCAAAACAAAGGAATTATTTATAATTCCCTCTAATGGAACATTAAACAGAAAATTTAGTCATATATCAAAAACATATTCACCATTATCTCCAAATTCTATTACATCTCCAACTTTTTCATTGACGTCTACAGATGATGATGAGGATGATAGTCTTGAAAGTAGTGGGACAGACACACCGCTAAAATCTTTCGATACTTCACATGCCTGTTTGGGTGCTGTTCTTCAGTCAAATGAGTAAGATCAAATTTGACTGTTAGATGATAATAAGATTGTTGGTTTAATTTTAGCAAACAAATTATCGCTTCACCCTTTAGAAGAAAGATTACATGATAAGAGTGTAACTGTGAAAATCAGAACAACTGTCATATCTATTTTACCAAACACAACCGTCTTAAAAGTGAAAAAACCTCCTTGCAAAAGTTATCATCATGATAAAACATTTTGGCACATGTTGTGAAAATTTGGTGGAATATGCACCTGTACATGTAAGTATTGTAGGTTCACTATTGATTGATGGTGAATTCTGCGCATACCAATGGCTACTACAGAAGAGTTTTCTAATAGTCTCGAAAATGAGAGATGGTAAAGCTATTTATGAAGGTGAAGGGGTGAAAACGATTTTGACTAATGACGGTATGACAATAGGTACTTATATCAAATTTCCTAGCTTGGTAAGATCAGGTACATGTAAAGTGTGCTTAGAATCTGCTAAAGGTTGAAATGTGAATAAAAATTGATTTGATTATACTTCGAGATTTGCTAGGTTATAGCATATTAAGACTGCAATTACAAGTAATATGTCGTTTATGAGGTTTTGTGCTACCACAGGTGATATCATGGAAATGAAATTGATATTAAAGGCGGATTGGATACTGTCTTGAACAGATGATAAATGTATTTGGATGGGACGATATGAAAGTTGATTCTACCTTGGGGAGTTATTGTGTTGATAAAAAGGTCACTGCTATAAACTGGGTAGAGAGTCGTGGTAAAAGTGTTATTGCTGAAGGCATCACCCCAAGTAATATAGTTTCTAGTGATCTAAAGAGTGATATCAAAAGTATGGCTGATGTGAATATTACTAAAAATCCTACTGGTTCTACTGGTGCTATTGGTGTGCTAATTTCAAATGCATCAAATATTGTACCTATGTTATTTATTACATTAGGACAAGATTTTGCACAAAATATTGAAAGTTCTAATTACATTATATTATTGTAAGAAGAAGGTGAAGATTTAAGAGTGTCTGTTATTATGCCATCCATTGAAATTGGTACTATTTGGTAGGTGTACTATTTTAGAATCTCAAGATCGTTGTTGAATATGTTAGGTGTTTGTGGCTGCTGTGCTAATGAACTAGGTAATAATGTTAAAAAATTAGCACGAATTGTGACTAAGGCTGTATTTGTTGGAGAACCTTCACTTTGTGCTTAATTAGTCTCAGGACATTTAGTTAAGATACACATGACACTTAATCAGTACCATTCATTAAGAGATGGATTAAGAAAAAATAATCATTGACATAAATTTGAATAATTCTGAGAGATTGCCTTTTTTTATAGAGGATCATACATCTGCATTTATAGACAGGTAAACATGCATACACACATATATATATATATACATTAATAACTGTATATAAGCGTTGGTGGCATCTTATCATGACTTAACTTATACATTAACTTTTTTTTGTTTTTAATTTTAGTGCATTATAGATCTAGCATTATTGATTTGCAGCAATAAAGTATTTATCCATTCCAAAAGATTTTCTCTATCCAGCTCAGCAATAGAATCATGTATACCTGGCAGTAGTACTCCATCGATACCTGTATTTTTATTTGGCGCAAATAAAGTATGTTTAAACCAAGGTCGCTCTGACAGTCCCGTTTTGCTAAGAAACATGGTGTCTAATTGTTTCAATTTATCATTTGTCCTTAATAACTTTATATATATCTTCAGCTTTGTCATAAATGACCAAATTGGATAGTCTTGCTTACACTGCATGTATATTTCATAATTTTTCCTGTCAAATATGCTGCTATAACGCCAGGCCAATGCAAAAATCTCTCTTTCCAATGAAACAACTAGTTTATGTATCTGCATATCATTCGGGAACATTTTAAATATTTGTCTATATAGTGCTTTATACTCTGCATAAATCATTTTGAAATAATCATGTGTCTTGAACATATGAAGTTCATTTTCGCCAAGCATTAAAGCAATTAACCCGACCATAGATGCCATATTACTATGCAATTCAAAATTTGGATCTATATACTCAGTAACAAAACTCATATCATCATATAATGAATGTGTCATTGCTACTGGATCATTTTTTGAAGAGTTTCTTTCAAAACTAAAACTAGCAGAGGGTATCGCTAAATGGTACTGGAATGGGACATAATCAGATGTACCATCAAGAAGTTTGAATTTACCATTTGAATTATTTTTCCACTCATCAAATAAAGTTACATCATCTAGTCCTTTAAAATTAATAAATTTTGAAGCATATTTTATTATGTAATGTAACAATGGGTTCGATTTACAAGTGAAGGAAGAACCTGTTATAACATTATTATCTAAATTTAAATATGCAAGAACAGAGTTTCTTAGATTATAACCATGGTCGTCAATAAATTCAGTAGAACCTACGAGTCCATTATCTTCTCCATCCCAAATAATTAATTTAATAGGTCTTAAAGGTTTCCAACCTTCATCCAAAAGGGACTTAAATCCTCTGGCTATTTCTAATAAAATGGCATTGTTTGAAGCAGTTGTAGCAGAGATGATGGATGATGTAGAGTCTCTATGTGCCCCAATAATAGTCTCTCCATGTTGAAATATGCCTGGAATTTGTACTATAATGTTGCTAATCTTGACAATTGAGGTATTTTGTTTATTAAATAACTGTATAAATGTTTGATTTATTGATGGACCTGATGAATAATCGAAATTTTGAATATTACCATTCTCTCTCCATTGAATATCAGTATGGTTTAATTGTTGTAAAATTGGTGTAATATCTTTGACACTCAATGGTATAGATGGAATTCTTGGTAATTTCCCAACAGGTGACAGTCTTTCAGTGTAAGGATACTTAGATGGATAATTGGGAGTCGTTGGATCACCAGGAAAATCTGTATAATATTCCACAGTTCCACGTTCAATGGCACTTGGATTTCTAGCTGGTCCATCTGGAAATGGTAAATAACCGTTCTTAATGGTCACAGCACCGTCATCTACTGGATCATTGAAAAAAATTACACTTGATGCACCATACAATTCAGCGTTCTTAACTTTTAAACCACTATTTAAATGTCCGTATTTTATTATGTGGATCTTTCCTTCAATATCAATATTGTTATCAACTAAAAATTTATAATCATTCAAAGTTCCATAGTTACAATAAACAAATTGAGATGTAACGTTCCCACTTGGCGCAAATGAATTAAATCCCTTCAACGTGTTTAGTTGTGTCTTGTTGGTTACAATATCTTCGACCAAAGTGGCCTCCCAAATAACTTTATCGTTTTGAATTAATCTCACTTGGGTATCTATAGGTTGACTAATCCAAGGATAATAACTTTCAATATGCGGTGAAAATCCCATACTTTTCAAAGTGTCAATAAGATATTGATCATAAGTTGAAGCGTTACTAGATCTAGTTAAATTAATAATGTGACGTTCTATCAGATGTTCTTCTTGTAGATTGTTTAAAAATATCCTATAGGCTTCCGCTGTAGTAAATTTTGATGAATGCCATCTTCTAAGATCTCTTGATAGTGATGTTCTTGGAGCAAATAAGGTTAAAAACCCGAGATATATGGTCAAACTAAGGAATAATAATATTATAAATTTTTTTTTATCCATATGTTCTTTCACTATTTGATACCCACTCATTATTGAGGATATTGTATTACTACGTGGACGTACACTGGGCTGTACTAGATCTCTATAGTTTGCTGGACTCATATTACTGTTGTAAGTGTTATTAGGGGTTGTAGTAGTAGAGGTAGTATGGTCATCATTTAATTCGGTAGACGATTCATGAGAAAGATAATTAGTACTCGATTGGGAAGCAAATAGTAACGGTGTATTATATGTATTATGCAACTCTTCAGGACCATTACTGTTATTTTTATTGTTTGATAAGTTATCCATTCCAGATCGATTTTAATAACATAGGAATATATAATGGATATCTATCTATATATACATATATATAGACTATTCAATCACGTATTTCAATATGTGTATCTCATTTATACGTTACAAATAAACAGATAAGACAACTGAACTGGAAGTTGTAATTATTAGTGAGGCTATTGATAAAGATTGTGTGTATGAAATGACTTCCTTACCTTTAGTTTGCAAACCTGACGTTGACATTCTGGCTAAGAGAGAAAACAAAAAAAGAAAAAAATACTCCGCTATCATATTATTAGTAAGTTGTCACAGCCAGTTACACATACAAACCCCATAACAAGGACACAAAGATATTTAGTAAATGCAGATGGATATGGTTGATAAGTAAGAGTGAATAATGACAGGATTAAAAGTAATGATCTTGAAAAGGACCTAAAAGAATCAAGAAAAGAAACCAACCAAAGCAGTGGCAGACATTAAAAAAAGATTAAATACCTGATATGTTTATCATCGTCTCCACTGTTATATTAGTCCCCTCATACTCAGTAACCAAACAGCCCACTCTACTCTACTCTAGTTACATCACATGAATCAATATACACGGAAATAAAGTGAAACTTGCTGTTCTACCAACAGTATTATCCCCATTTCAAATGGTTTGGATATTGACTACAGAAGATTCCGGCAAGACGTGAGCAAATAATACCGCCATTATTCCGCAGCTATTCCGCGTTACAAGTCATTCCCGCAAAAAAAAAAACTAATCACGTGATTTGGTGGCATAATTGCCAAAAAATGAAACGGACAGGAATTGAACCTGCAACCCTTCGATTGCAATTGTATTCCAGGAATTCCCAGACGTTGAACTGGAGTCGAAAGCTCTACCATTGAGCCACCGCTTCATTTTCTTCTGGTGGGTTGTAAAATATGGAAGTTGGTATAGAAGGTTATTAAAATATAATATTAAAATCTATAGAAAAGGATTAGGTTAGGTTCCTCTTCTAGGACTATATAGTTATATATTAGCGTCGTGTTGCTTTCGCTTGCCGTCCGTTTCCTTTCTATATAAATTATATATTAATATTATATAATAAAATCATAAGCAAAACAAAATTCTTATAAACTCACAAACTCAAAATTCGTGAATCTACTCGGAGATCTTGTCTACTTATATATGTCGCATGTAAATCAAAATTCGGATGGAAACTTGTCTCATATGTATCACAATAGCGTCCCTCGATACAATGTAGAATTGCTCATGAGTCTTACTAACGTGAGACACTTCTTCTAGTTACGATATAATAGCTGAAAAGCTCTTCTAGTTCGATAACAAACATAATAGCCGAAAGGCTTTTGAAACTGGGATAATAGTCGAATGACTCTTGCAACTAGGATAATAGCCGAAAGGCTCTTCCAGTGATGATAAAACATAATAGCCGAAAGGCTTCTGCAACTGGGATAATATTACACATTGACAGTTATCATTTCATTGTCTCAGGATCTATTTAATCTCGACTTCTTCTGATACATTTGACCACAATAAACATCATATAGTTGGTTTCTTTTTATCTGGAACTTCATCACTTGTAGTACTTTTTATTCATTGTTGTCTAATATTGGTTCTGTTTATTTTCTCTTCCTTATCATATTAGTTACTTTTTATCTTTCCAATTCTTGGTTATAATTCTATTTCTTTTTATTATTTCTTATTATTCTTCACTTACATTGGTTGTTACTTTTTTCTCTTATTATTATTATTATTATTGTTCCTTTATCCTGGTATTCTGAAAGTTACTTTTTATTAGTTACTTTTTATTAGTTACTTTTGTTAGTTTTGTTTACTTCTTTTTATGTTTCTCATTTTTCTTTAAGTCACTCTTCTCGATTTCTTTTCCTCTTGTTTCTCTTGGAAAACTTTTCATAAAAACTTTTCTCACTCTCGTTTCTTTTTCTTGATTTATTTCTGCTTCTCTCGACATTCGAACCATACTCCAGATCTACACCCAACATCCGGTTTGTATTTTTCCTCGTTTGACCCACTTGTTTTCTAGGTTTCCAGATGGTAAGGTCTAAAATAACCTTCGAACCCTACATGACAGGTTAGGGTTACTAATCTTTCTACACAACTAACTAGAGGTTGATGAGTTCTACCACATATGTTACAGGGTGTTGTGGTTTGAGGTAAAAAGTATACTAATTATAACACTAACGAACGGTTAGTTAGAACAACGATTATTATACTATCGAACGGATAGTCTGGACAACAATTAATACTCTATCGAACGGATAGGCAGGACAATAACAACTATGATAATAATACTATCGAACGGATAGTATGGCAATAATAAATATATAAAGACGTTATATATAGGAACTTTAGACGATTATTGCTTGTTGTTTTTTTTTATATACAATATTCTACATACTACAATAAATCAGACACAAATATAATTTTCAATACAAGATGATGACCTTTATATATAATTCATGGGTTGATAATATTCTTGATGGGATAGCGTGATGTTTGTCAATAATTCTCATATTTAACTCATATCAAATATTGTTTGTATGATTAACTTCTCAATATTGTCTCATTTATGTCTCACAAATGTCTCAGTAATGTCTCACTAATCTCTCACTATTGTTTTTCTCTTATTTTCTGTGTATTGGAAAATCAACCTGGAATTCTTTAACAAACCCTAACTTTTTTGTCTCAAACCAGAACAATTTAATTGACAAACATCATATAACCCTAATTACCAAACCCTAATCGACTTTCATTTTAAACCCTAATATCAAGTCAGTTCACAACAGTGGGTGTTGTAGATTAGAAATAATTTAATGAAACGATTTCCCTTTTTGATAAGCTTTTCCTTTTGTGGAAAACTTACTTATTTTGGTAAGCTTCCTTTTTCGGTATACTTTCCTTTTTCGGTATAACTTCCTATTTAGGAAAGACTTCCTATTTTGGTAATTTTCCCTTTTTGGCAAGCATCCCTTTTAGATATATTTTCCCTTTTTGGAATTTCCTGTTTTAGTAATTCAAGATACAAATTGTCCCTAGTTATACAAGATGAAATCAAGGAGTTCTAATATTTAATATTTAATATCACCCGATCACGTTACACATTATGCTTATATGAAATGTTCCATCCCTTGTTTAATTGTTAACATTAATTATCTATTATTCCAGTTATTAGAATTATGTTTGGATTAGTTCTTTGGCTGTTTAACTTAATATGTTAAGGCAAGAAATTTAATATAAAAATAGAACGAATATTGCGAATATTCCCAATTAAATTTCTTGACGATTTTTATACATTATTTCTTTTTATAATTATTTTATATTTACTTTATATATCTGTATATAACCAGGCACAAATAGGAACAAAATATTAAGAATCAAATTTAATAACTTATTAGGTTTACAACAGTGGGAGGAAAGGTTCTGATAATACATGTTTGACTGCTAAACCACTGATAATGACAAATATATATAAAGATTATCTGTTTTCACACACAATGCTCATATTCTGTTTACTATTCTCCATATACTATTTATATGCATATATATTAGTGAGAAGACAAGACTGTACAAGAGTAAAAGTACTAGTATAATAATAAACAAGACCGTTAGTAATTGAGTATCGATGGTGTTAATTACTGTCTTCAATTTACGTATTGTATCGACAATATATATCGTATTTGTGCTTCCCGTTCACATACAGTTTTAAATATTACCACTTCACCTTACTACATTAATTGTTATAAACTAACTGGAATATTAAGTTCAAAAAAAATACGTAAGTTAGGGGTTGAAAAATGGTTACTAGGACTTTGTTATGATTGTCAATACATTTTTCTAGTTTGGACATTAGAAATTAGGTTTTTACTGGACGCCTGTGGCCTCAACCGATGAACACATTAGATATTTAGTTTATATGTTGCTTCCTTTTCTTTCTATATGTATGTATATATGTATGTATATGTACGTATGTATGTATAAGTAAATGAGTTTGTACTTTTATCTTTTTATCTTTTTTATTTTTTGAAAATTTTATTTTTTGAAAATTATTTTTCTTCGAAACTCATATCTATGCATCGAGGCATCTCATAAAAAAAAATCTTTAATTAATAACAAAAAACTTCTTTAACATATGATAATTATGATAATAATTCCAGCAGTTTTGTCCAAATTACACATTGAAAACAAGTAAGTGAATTAATATATGAGCTCACAATATGAATAGAGCACCGAGACACACAAATGCATAAATTATGAATATGTATTCATTTATCCTTGAATTAAATAAAAAGTAAATAATAAAATCTATTGGCCATTATTAGCAGAATTCCATAAAGATAATTATAAGCTGAAAATTTTTTATATATAAAGGATCATTATCTTTGCATCCAAAAATATATCTATGTCTAATTTTACAGTTGTGTATATTTTACTATGTAAGAAAAAAATAAAAAGTAATGACTGTTTCATCCTCTATATATAACATCTTTATATATATTTATTATTGTCCTTCATATGCGTATGACAGGTTTTTATATCCAAGGATTTCCAATTTCAAACTACAACGTTAATAGCTATTTTTATCTATATATTTATTGGTTTTATTATATCATGTTCAATAAAATAATTCTAGTATTATTTATGAATTTGATTTGTTATTTGTGTTCATTCAATGAAAACTGATTTACCATTGGATTAATTATTATTTTGTTGTATGCTATGCTTGGAGTTTTTTGTAGTTTTAAAGGAATTATATATTTAAGTGCAATTTTATCTGTAGTTGCTTGCTTCTTTATGTCTTTTTTTTCAATATATATGAATAATTGCTAGAATGATTTTATACCTGTTTAGGAAATAAATCATTATCTGAAGAAAGAAAAACTATTGTCATAAACACCCCTGTATTGGCAGAAACAAGATAAAAAAAAATTCAGAATAGAATAAAAATAATATGAACATTTTTCAAAAGTACAAAATATGTAAATGTAGAACTTTTACTTATTGAATTTCCAATCTGGATGAATAATATGCAACCATTGTATTTTAGTATTTCTTTTATCATTGTATACTTATTTATTCCCAAAGAAATTGAGGGAAAATATTTCTATATAATTAATTAATAAATACTCTAATTTATTACTATACATATGATCCCCGACTCTAAAGAAATGTGTCCAAATATTATCCATCTAGAGGACATTTATCTATACCTATTTGTTAACCTTTTTTTTTTTTCGAGTATACCTTTAGCTTCGCCTATGATTTCTATCTTTTGCAATGTGATAAGTGATATCTTTGATAATTTAAAATTCATCATGCTAAGAAACCGGAAAATTATAAAAGCTTGTATTAAAGAAGATCTGAAGAATAAAATAAGTTACATTGTATATTATTATGCCTTGTATTATTAGTTATGTAGAACAAAAAGGGGGAGGAATTTAAAGATAGATTTATAGTACTACAAATACCCTACTATAAATACACTGAGAACCCATAGTGCCACTAACATTTTATTAAAAGTTACACTATTTTATTAGATTAATTTGTAATGAATTTAAACGGAGTTTTAGATACTGAAGTCTTGCATAAACATTATCTGGATTCTCTATATATATTTCTTTGATATTTTTAATTATTTAGTCAACATTGTTAGTAGATAGTAGAATAAATATTCTAATTATCTAACTTTGTTTATTTTTGAATGTTCAACTTTTGTGGAAAAAAATTTAATTTCAGAAAGATTTTTTTAGAATTTTGGGAAAAAATAATTAAAAAAATTACTTAAAAGCTGTTTTAGAGGAATGGAATTATCTCAATTAGAACAAATATAAATACTCTTACACAAGCTCTATATAAAACTAATAAATAACCCTGATGTAGAATTATAACTTGTTCTTTTTTGAACTTAGTCGTTGTGTGATATTAAGAGTTACCTCTTAATGTCAGTACTAAGACATACTTAAATAAGATAATTACCTCTGGCCTAATTCCTCAATAATCAAAGGCTTCTTATCAAGATCTGATATAATTATCACTCCCTGAAAATCCTCCAATCCAGTTCAATACAGTATACAAACCACTGAACACATGGTTGTACCAATCTTCCATCTAAACACTCAGGTATTACCCACATGATTGCGTATCTACTTGACTTCCAGTTAGGTTCCTTACAATAAAAGTCACAATTTCTGTCTAATGATTTTGAGTAATTGTATTTTAGTCATATATATATTTATACATTGTATAGAAGAGACTAACGACTTGTAATGATAAGAAATATAACGACATATTCACTATTGAATTAAGAGCACCTGTTTCAGTAACATCTTAGGTGCATGTTCTTATAATTAAAAACCATGTAGGCACCTACTTTTACCTCGAAAGATATAATAATACTCATTAGAAAAAAAATAATGTGATGTTGATATACTGCCTATGTTTTCTTACGTAATAACAAAAATAATGAACTATTCTACTATCTTGATTTGTTTTTTCCTTTTTATTTTTTTTGCTACTTCTAGAATAAAATACACTACAAGTCCATTATTACTTTAATAACAATCGATAATGTTAACTTTTCAATTGAAATAAGTTCCAAGCGAGGATAATAATAATAATTGTTAAATCTATTAATATAAATTAGTCTAGTAACTATAAAGTTTTTTTTAAATCTCTTAGAATGTAGTTTTCATAAATTTTAAAGGCTCTTTAGAAAAATAATAGTATAGAATAAATAAACATATTTCATTATGTTTTAAATAATTACCTATTTATGTTGATACTATACTTCATTAGGCTTATTTATAAGAGTTTTAAACTGATGTACTTATTTTTTTTCTGACCAAAACAACTTCTAATAGACTATTCCATATATAATTCCTTTATGTGTATATATCCTAATAAAACTTTAGCATTTGTATTTCTGTTAATAATAATTATGCAGTAGTTTGTCTACATCACATATTACTTTCAAGTTTTCTATAGAGTTACTTTTATAAATTAAATAGATTTTAATTATATATTTTCCATCTTTTTTGTCGGATACATTATATATGAAGGATCTAAACAGTATCTCTATAGCTAAAACTAGAATAAATTGTTCCACCTAAAGAACATATTTTTTTTACATACTAAAACTTATGAATAATAAAAAAAATGATATTACTCAACAAATAAATGTTGTTATAGTCCAGGAACAATCATCAAAATGGCATAACACTAAAAACTAACTTTCTAAAGATTCCTATCAGATATTAAAGGTGGCTCGAACATCACAAAAACAGCTATTTTCTTATTTAGTCAAGATCTCTCAAAAATTTATAATATCCATGAATTGTCCTACGAAATCAATCTGTGAAGGTCGGATATCTATATATTAAATGGTCCATATAATATTTTTCATTATACAAAAAATATTTCCTCTCTCTCCAAATTCAAGTAACTCTATTAAAAACAAACAGATTTAAACATGTTGTCCAGAGCTAACGTTAAATATAGCTCTACTTTGAAGCGCATGTGCAAAAATCATAACAATTGGCCAAACTGGAGAATCACCTAAAATCCTAACACCAAGATACAATGCCCTTGAAGATAAATTTAATTTATCTATTAAGTTGGCAAGCTGTTCTGTAGTTACATTTGGTGCAGTAACTAAATTTATTTCATTTGCATCATCTAATTCACTTAAATTATTGAAATGTTGTTTTGTTTGAATCTGTAAAAATTCTAAATATGATTTCATAGATTTTCTACTAGAAAGCAATACATTTTGAACTTTTTTCAAGGTCATAAAAGCCTTTAGATACAGTGTTCTATCTATACTTTCCAATGTAACTGTCGAGCCATTTCTAGTATTAATATTTTTCGCCCAGCTTTCTACCCTCTTCAAATACTCAGATATAACACAAACAGCAGCAAATAGAATTGTAATGGTGGTAATTGGTGTCCTGTACCCACCCTTTTCTGTAAACTTTCTGGATGGTATTTTTCTAACTGCTATCACCATAGAAATCCATGATTCAATAATGTAGATACAGTATTCTATAGTTTCTCGTAAAGTGTTCCAATCATAACTAATTTCATCCAACAGTATATTCATATTTGTCCAATCTTTCAACCAAATTCTATTCATAACATAGGCCAAATCCAAACACACTCTCATCTTTGCAAAAATATAATACGGAATAATGATTTTTATTAATGGGTCCCTATCAATCATAGGTATAGTAATTGCGTTAATATCCAATATACCACCGTTTTTTATAAATAATTTTTCCCAATATTGAATAATAACCTCGATTGATGGTCTACAGTATGTCTTCCAATATTGGTCTATTCTAGGTACGGTCAGATTACTATCAATAGCCCCTCCTTTGCCATTTGCGTCTTTCAATAATTGTGAAATACAGTTACTTCTTTCCATTGAGATTTTCTCATGAATAGAAACCAAAAGAGATAACATAGTTAATTTGGATAGCTTAGCATTCTGGAAAAAGAACGGATCACCACTAGTAAGATAAGATAAACAATTTGCATACAATTGATTACCATTAGCTAACTGAATAAGTGCAAATTTGCAGTCAATAGTGACAACCCTTCTCTGTAAAATTTGATACCATTGTACATGATTACTGCATTCAAAAAGATCCTCATATATTGTAGGGACACCACATTTCAAGTCAATTGAATGAAACCCACATTGTAACCCCACCAAAGAGGCAAAAACATTAGACAATAACAATATAGTATGACATAATCTTATTCTTTCTTGAGCAAGTATAAAATATTTAAACATCGCAATGATCTGCTTATCAGTGGGTGGCAACATAATATCAGGTGGCTCCATAAATTGTTCTAAAGGTAAATTAACATTATATTTCAATATCAAATTAATTAAACTCATCATATATGTGTTCATTTCTCTCATAAGCTTACCACTGTTATTGAAGACCCCTAAAATATTCACCAAAGTCATCGTTTGTACAATCCAAATAGGTATTAAAGGATTATCTCCATAGTTGTTCACAGTGTGTGTTCCTTTTTGCAACTTTTGTAAGTGTTTCGTCAGTTGTGCCATGGTTATGTTGGATAAGATTTTACTATGAGGAGAACGGAATGCATATAATGCACCAATCATGGCCATTGCTGTTAATAATGGATAATTCTCTTGCGATGGGTGTAATGATGAAATGTGTATAAATGGCACAAATCTTCCGAATTCTATGTGGTACAGGTTGATATAATCGTTCAGCTGATTCACTGTTGGGAAAGTATTATCAGATAACCTATTTTCTTGAATAATAGAGCTTCGTAGTTTTTCATTGAATATTGTATAATTACCCACATTTAACCCTGTACCTGACAAAACTGGAATCATCTTTTGATTAATTGAGGGTTGGCCAGTATTATTCACACTTGGATTAATTGGAACTTGAAATGGGTTGATTGCTGGACTGAAAGTAGACATCATTGAAGGCGTCTGTTTTGCATCAAAGTTTATCCTCAATATATCATCTTTACCAGTGTTAATCGTTTGATTGGTATTCACGTTATTACCATTAATATTACTGATATAATTAATTGGAACCAAGTTAGGGTCTATATTTGAAGAATATGCATTTGCCTGTGGACCTGTCATTTTATTTTGTGAGTTTAGTAATTCCTTTTGTGCTTTAGAGATATCTAGTTGTCTTGAAGTAAAATATTCTGATATATCTTCAAATAGATTTGAGGACGAATCCTTCAGCATATTTGCATTTTCGTTTGTAGGAGAAGCTGATGACTTGGAAGAACAGGTGGAACTTGATGTAGATGTGGATTTTAATGATGATGACGGGTAGAACCCGATGTTGTTAAAATTTTTAGGATCCACTTTAAAATCTATTGTTGAATTATTGCTCAATAATTTATTCATCCATGGATCTTCAAACAGGTCTCCTGTATCTGTTGTGTCAGTATTAGTAGAAGTCGAGGCGATAGAGGCAGGAATACCTCGATTTGTATTAGAGATGTTAGATTGAAACTCGACTGTAGAAAAATTAGTAACTGGAGTTTTAAAATTCGGATCTGTACTGACCAACATTTGACCATAGGGTAGATATGTATTCGAGAGGTTTAGATCGTTAGGTTGGTATTCAAATGCATTCAAGTTCATTCTTGTAGGCGTGCTTTGAGATGTGTATCCATCATTTATGGGACCCACAGGTATGGATATATCCACATGGACCGTTGATGGAGAGAATAAAGATGGGGGTCTATTGTTAATATTAGCGATGCTACTGTTATTAAGATCAATGTTATGCACATAATTTATCTCACTACTACTAATGTTATTATTATTATTATTATTATTATTATTATTATTATTATTACTGATAGGATTATGAATTAGAGGTTGAGGCTGTGCAGAGTTCATGCGTGATATTGTCAATGCTGGTATTGAAAAAGGATCCTGATCCAACATTCCATATTGATCAACTTTTAGACACTGTTGTTGACCATTCAAGTTCAGTGGCGATGCACTCACTCCACTGGGCCTGCCCATAGATGAATTTACCATATTTATTCGTGATAACTCCTTTAGTGGTAATGTCGATGAACGTATAAAATCTGAAGGCACAATATTTTCTGGGACGGGGTTGTTTATATTGGTTACTGGAGAATTAGTATGCACAGCAGTTGTGTTGTTGTTTAAAATTCCATTTATAGTATTTGACTGTGCCCTAGGTATAAAAAGTTTTGTCGGTTCAATTGAGAGCGGCTGTGTAATGGATGACAAAGACGTTTCAGAGTCAGATGTATCCTTTTTAGCCTTTGTATAACTAAGGGACCCACTGGCAGAGAAGGAATTATTTCGCCTAAGAGTGGCCTTCGAATCTGAGTTTGTGTTTGTATCATCATTCTGTGAATCAGTAAGCGATTGCAAAACTGAAGAAGATTTCTGCTTCCTTTTAGTTGTTGTTGTTGTTGATGTTGTTGTCTTCTTTCTATTTAAGAGTTTTTTCTTTTTAATCTCTTTACCTAAACCAACAGGTAAAATTGTTTCTGTGTTACCTACGATTTTCAATATCCCTTTCTCCAAATTGTCTTGTTTAAGATCTGGATTCAGGTGATTCAAATCCTCTTGGAGTGAGTCGGGAAACATAGTAATTATATTATTATTATTATTCGTATTATTCGTATTATTATTATTATTATTATTATTATTATTATTATTATTGCTACTGGCCCTACTACTACTACTATTACTACCACTACTATTATTTAAAGTTACACTTTCTGTATTCTCCAGATTAGAAGTGTCAATCTGAGTATTATTTAGGTTTGGTTGATTCAAAGTGGGATGTAATTTAGTCTGATGTCTTAATACAAGATCTCTTCTAGCAAAACACCTACCACACAGCACACATAGATACGGTCTTTCTCTTGTATGTGCTATTTGATGTCTTTTCAAATGTTCCTGTCTGACAAATCCACGAGTACAAGTAGGACATCGAAAGGGTCTTGGTTTATCTGTCTTTATATAACGGGACTTCTTGGGGAATAAAGCAGTATCTTCTTTAATTGGAGGTGGTGTTGACATTATTCTTTTCTTCTTCGAACGGTATTATTAATAATTTGATATGATTCGATCGAATGTACATATATGTGTATAGATCTTTCCTCACACACACTCCCTCTTTCTTACTTTTTTTGTTTTTGTTTTTTTTTTTTTTTGCTTATATTACTATACAATCTTGATACGGGTTGTAGACCCATAATATTTATTCAATGTGATTAGGTCTATTTTGTTAGTGTAATAATTTCAAGAGCAGAAGTAAGAAAGAAAAGAAAAAAAAAAAGGAACCTTTATCGATACACACACATCTCTACTTTGACAGTAAAACAAGCTTCCAGAAAGCACGTAATAACTCCTTTTACACCAAAAATCCTTAATTTGTGTCCTTTATTATCACTGGGGACCTCCACCCCCCAGACAAACTCAATCTCAATCTCGAGAAGATTAAATCTGAACATTCTCGAAAGACAAGAACGAGAGAAGAAAAAGATAAAAAACACAAAAAAACAAAAAAAAGTATGGAAAGATAACGAAACTTTCTTTTCGTTTCTTTCCGATCGAAAACATAACGAACACACACACACACACAAAGAGAGAGAGAGAGAGAGAGAGAGAGAGAGAAAACAGAAACACAAAGGGGAATTTGGCAGAGGGAAACAACAACAACAACAAAAAAAGAAATCTATTCCCTCCCCCCTCGAGCCTTTTCCCTCCAGGTTTCCCAACTTTTGGAGACAAAGAAAGAAAAAAACTTGTGCCAAAGATAGAGATCATGACAAGGAAAAAAAGAAAACAAAAAACAAAAAAGGAATTGTGTGGCTTTATACGTGGACACTAAAAGTCTTGGTATATAGGTGGATCTCAAAGAATCCCGTTTATTCTCTACTTCATTTTTTCTTTTTTTTTCTTTTTCTGGCAAATGAAACGTGCCCTCATCGCCATATCTCACTAGGAAGGAGAAACAAGTACGAAGACCTAGGGTTCTGCAATGTTTGAACACGCCAAGCGTAACTGCAATATTTTGAAGTACCGAAAGAGGAAGGACATTAGTATTCAAACGTGTCTCGAGACCAACAAAAAACAAACAAACAAAAACGAGTAAACGACGTACTTTGTAATACTAAAAATATCAACCCTGATTTTTTCTTGTCCTTCCCCCTGTAATACCCGTACGTAGATACCCTGAAATAGAAAGAACAAGACAGAATGGACAAAACAAACAAACAGACAAACAGACTGTTGCACGAAATCCACGCCCCAAGAATGCAGAGGGGGGGGGAGGGTGAGGTGTTTATGCTTTTTTTTGTATAACCAACAAACAACACATACAAAAATTACGACCAAGATTAAAAAAAAGAAACAAGAAAAATTCAATCTTGTCACTTTTTCTCGAATGAGCAGAAGAATAGGAGTATGAAATACACAGGAGCCATATTCCCTCACTTAACACCACAAACAGTTCCTTCTTACATGGCAGTTGACAAGCCTTATATTATTTGTTCTCCAAATAAAGATATCTTCTTTCCCAACTTTTCCTAACTCCCCCCTCTTCTCCCCGCACCTTCACTCTTTATATGTAACGAATACCTCCAACTTCTTGATCTTGGATTTCTCACACCCTTGTTTTTGCTTGTATTTTCCGTCATCTAACTAATCATCCTTCTATTAAATATTGTGAATTGGGTTTTTGCTCGAGGATAATAGGGGGGAAACAGAAAACAGATGGAATACCCCATTTTTCTCTTATTTTTATTTTTGCTTTGCTTGGTAGGCATTTCATTATATACACTTTTTTTTTTTCTCTATGGTTAGGTCAATGCCTGAGCGGTAACAAAATACTCACAAAACAGCATTAAAATTGAATATTCTAATGCTATGCTGTAGTCCTTTATATACTATTTTCCCATATGATATAATATTACAAACAAGATCGTCAAAATGTATCGTCAATTCCAAGAACTGTGCGTGGGTATTTGGGGAGGAAAAATAAATAACAAAACCCACCTTGTTGTACACTCCTTTATTTGGTAGAAATGATCCTTCATAAAAAAAACACACCCAATCAATCTATTAGTACTGACTATTTTTCTAACGTATATTGCAATCTCTTAACCCTAACTTTTCTTTTGCTCTCCCCCCACCGCATCGTATATAAAATTTGTTTTTCTCCGTGAGGGTAAAACGAAAATGCTCTGCCATTTTGGGGAAATGAAAGATATATAAATAGACAGAAAAAAGAAAAAGTTTTCGTTCCTCCTTTCAACTTTGCAAATGTTTTTTCTTCCAATTCGTTTTCTGGCTTCTGTCGTCGTAAATTTTGTTTAGTCTTTGCTCAGTCTCAAGATAACCAACTTTGTCCAAATGTTTTCCCTTGCAATAGACAGTACGGTTAAAGAGTATTTTTTCTTCATGTTCACTTCTTTATTCGTGATATGCAATTGTTTTTAAATAGGGAAAGATCAATTATAATCATTTTATTAGGTCAACTTTATAAGAACTCGTGTGGAATTACTCATGTACGTTTTGTACACTTTCATGATACTCGAGTGTCAGAGGTTGACTACAACTGTTTCACGCTTTTCTAAGCATGTGTTCAGTATAAACAGAACCTTACTGTAGAGAAGTTCTTCTTCTTTTTCTTTTTTTCTTTTTATTATTATTATTATTATTATTTATTGCTGTGTTATTCTGTATATATGGATTGGAGCAATTAACTCTTTATATAAAAGATTTTCCATGTCTTGGATAATTACGGGATCGTTTTCACTGATGCATACAGTTTTGAGTCCATTCTGGTTACATTCTTCCAGAAACTGATTGATAGTCTCTTCACTACGAATGGTGCATGCGATTAACATCTCTTGACAACTTTCAAGTCTCAAACAGGATTTAATACAGCGGCATAACGCTGCGAAACTCGTTGAATCGTACGTGATATCTGCGCCGATTAATAACGTTACATCCTCTGGAATATTTTTATCTTCATCCCAAACTAACCTTTGTCTTATAATATTATTATCATTATTGTTATTGGAAAGATTACTACTGATCCCGTTTAAACGCAGGTTTCTTAATAAAGAATCTTCTAATAGATCTGAGTCACCATCTGTAATGTATATTTTACAGTCCCCCATTAACCACTTATAAAGAAATATAGACACTAATCCGGTCCCTGCACCCAATTCTAGGATACGTTGCCCATATAGATTCTTTGGGCCCATCTTATATAAATATACGCACAGGTAGAGAGCAGCTTCCCATGTACGGAACCCTGTAGTACTCAAAGAACTAATCAACCTAGGCTTTTCCCATAATTTGATCCCCGCCCCAGAACCAATGGAATACAGAATCACATCTTCATAATCTCCGGCTTGCGGCGGTTGACACTTTAATAATGACAAGTATTCTTCATATACCCATTCATCTTCCGGTGTCCTTGTGTCCAAGATCCTTTTCAACACTGTCTTAACGTAATAGGCATTGTATTGTTTTATCTCCATCAATTCTTTGTGCAATGACCGATACTTGGATAGATCTTTGTCGAAATCCAATTGTTTGACAGGACATCTGCTCTTCAGTCTATTATATAGTTCTCTTTCATCCATATTTAATTGTGATCTATTTTCCTCCCCCTTTCCTATTGTTACAGTCTCTTTCTACCCACTTATATATATATATATATATATATGTACATTATTTCTAACCAACATAGAAGAAGTTTCTCCTATGACACACTGTGTGTACAGTTCGAGATTGTGAGTCTATCTTCCTGTCGCATTTTCATAATTTTTTCAGTGTCTTCCTCTTATTTTTTCTTTTTTTTGGCATCTCATTGACAAAGTAAACCTCGATCTATCAATGAGAAGCATCCTTGAGGAAACAAAAAGACACATTTAACTACAACAGTGTCCATTTTTATCACAATTGGTGTGATTGCTCTTGGTATGGGCATACGTACTATTATTGTTACTATTTTATACACAAGGTGAATTGACTGTACTAACTGGAAAGGCGTTGGATCATTTTTTTACAGATGTCTAGATTGGTACCTTTAATGGTCCTCTTTGTGTCAAGTTTAGCATACTATTATTATTCTAATTTTGTAAAACCGTATGTAAAAAACATTGATCCAAAGTTCCGTAGTGAACAGATTGAAAATGTCATTCTACAGACCTGGTTCGATTACAAACTGAACGGTTGGGGCAAAGATATTTATCATCCAATTAATTATAGGACATCCAGAAACATGCCAATTTCTGGTCAACCGTTAGGCTGGATTATTATTGATGCTTCAGACACATTGTTATATGTACATTCTTATTCTAATAATCAGACAATCAGAGAGACTGTACAAAACGAGATAGAAATTATTGCTGATTGGTGTATTAATACATTGGATTATGATATCGATGCAGATGTGAATATCTTCGAAACTACTATTAGAATGTTGGGTGGATTATTATCATCATATTATCTTATGGAAACAACTTACAATAACACTAATTATAGTTATAATAATAATAATACACTAAAATCCAATATATTCCTAGAAAAAGCAATTGATTTAGCCGATAGGTTAATTCCAGCTTTTAACCAATCCATCACAGGGATCCCCTATTCTAGTATAAACTTACATTCTGGTCATGCCAAAAGGAATCATGTAGATATAGGTACATCCTCAACAGCAGAATTTACCACTTTACAATTAGAGTTCAAATATTTATCGATTCTAACTGGTGATGATAAATACTGGAAATATGTCGAATCTGTATACAAACCATTATATGAAAATAATAATTTGATCGATTCGTATGACTCATTGATTCCTATTTACACATTTCCTGATACTGGCAGATTTTACACAAACAACATTCGAATGGGTTCTAGAGGTGATTCATTCTATGAATACTTGTTGAAACAATATTTATTTACACATGAGACTTTATATTATCAATTATATCGAAAGGCAATAGACGGTATGAAACGCCATCTTCTACGTCGATCGTCTCCCAATGGACTTGTTTATATCTCTGAGAGACCAAACGGGTTAAACAGTATTCGATCATCTAAGATGGATCATTTAGTGTGTTTCATGGGTGGACTATTGGCAATGGGTGCTACTGAGGGCTTATCTATCAATAAAGCACGTACTATGGATTGGTGGAATTATGAAAGAGAACAAGATTGGTTATTGGCACAGGAATTAACTTACACATGTTACCAAACGTACAAGCAGACACCGACAGGGTTAGCCCCAGAGATTGTGGTATTTAATGATCCTGAATCAGTAGAGGCCAATCATTTTAATTCTAAGGACACAGATTGGTGGATTTCACCAACAAAAGATTTCGCCATTAAGCCATTAGATGCACATAATCTACAAAGACCAGAAACAGTTGAATCCATAATGATATTGTATCATATCACTAAAGATAACAAATACCGTCAATGGGGGGCTGAAATCTTGGACAGTTTTATCAAACATAGTTGTATTCATTGTGATGAACCAAATTCAATCACATATACATCGTTAGATAATATGATTAAAATACCAACAAAGAAAAAAGATAATTTAGAAAGTTTTTGGATAGCTGAGACTTTAAAATATTTATATTTGTTATTCCAAGACGATTTCAACTTAACTGAAATTGTATTCAATACAGAGGCACATCCATTCCCAATAATCAACCAAGAATTATTAAAAGAATTGAATTTAACCACTGGCTGGTCTATTTAAACTATACCAATTTTCATACATATACACCCATATATATATATATATCAATAATTATATAATTTTATTATTTCCATCTACTCTTTTACATTAATACTTTATTTTTACATAATTGAAATATTGAATTGATGACATCGCCTTGATTCAATTGTAGAGCATCAATTGCCTCCTTTTCTGTACATTTAGTTTGTTTAATAATAATATCAATATCTTTTTGATCAATTTTCAACTCACCTGATCCTTCTTCAAAGGGGGGCAACAGAGCAGGTTGTCTGGCTTGTTGTTGAGCGATAACCAATCTCTGTCCAAAATTATCTATCAGTGGGTCTCCAAAGACCATATATGTTCCATTACATTTATATACTTCTGGGTTCTCAATAATGACCAGCTGATTGTCCATTCTTCGTACTGTTACTCTATTGATACCCGGAACCCTTTTGTAATTCGGTTTAAGTAAAAGATTCTTTGCATACTGTGTGTTATGAGATGATACATCTTCATGTTGATCCACTGCCACTTTCAAATCGTCATTAATCTCTTTGCTCCTACTAATATCCTGTTCCATAGCGTGTTATACTGTATTACCATGTTTCCCACATGGATGGACCTAGCAGAAATTCAACCTGCACTGAACATCGAGTGGAGGCCATTTGAGCATGAACCATCTACATCTACAGGTACCATTCCTCTTATACTACCCTGCACGTCTACTGATTCGACACTAAAAGATGAATATCCAATTTCCGCCCACACACCATCTGTAAATCTTTTTTTTTTTTCTCCATTTTGTTTCGTTTTGTTGGTTATTTTAATCAAAACAAGAAGAAGAAGAGATGGTGCAACTGCTGTTGATCTGAGCTCTAAAGAAACTGGCACTTTAGTGATACAAAATGTGCTGGATATTGACTTATTGGATAGCTGATTAAGTAAATAGATATACTGGTATCCTCTACTTTCTACTTTTATTTATTTCTCTATTTATTCTCATATTTTGTGTGTGGTTTTTCTTCAAGTAAGCGCAGCTTCAAAACACCTCCCAGGATGGATACCAATGCTTTGTTACAATGCTTTGCTGGGACTCTGGAACATGACCCAACTATCAGACATAGTGCCGAAACACAATTAAAAGAAGTTAGCAAGACTCCAGGCTTTCTGGGTGCATGTTTGGACATTATTGCTTCTGGTAATGAAGTTTCTGAGAGTATTAAATTATCTGCATCTCTTTATTTTAAGAATAAGATAAACTATGGTTGGAATGCTTCCGGCAATACAACAGCTGCGTCGACTTTTTCTTCTTCGAACAAGAATGAATTATTAAGCTTCGTAGTGGACAATGATGAAAAACCTGTGGTCAAAGATATGCTGATTCAAACTATGATAAGTTGTTCTAAAAATTCTCCTCATTGTATTCGTATTTTAAAATCTGCTTTACTTACAATCGTAGGTAGTGAATACCCAAGGCACAATTGGGATGATCTCTTACCTAAATCTTTGGAATTAATTTCCAATGGGGATCTGGATCTGGCTTATGTAGGTTTATTGTGCCTATCTGAGATTTTCCGCACATATCGATGGAAGACAAATGATTCAAGACAAGATCTGGAAATGTTGATCATCAACTATTTCCCATCTCTTTTACAGTATGCCAATGATTCACTTTTGTCAAATGAATCAAATGTTAATAATGAAAGAATAGGTGAGTTATTAAGATTGATTGTCAAGATTTATAAATTCGTCACTTACCATGATTTACCATTTGTATTACAAAGAGATGAACATTTTATATCCTGGGCCAATCTATTTGTTAAAATCATTCAATTACCTTTACCAGCGACTTTTATGGATACAACTGATAAAGATTCAAGAAGTCATTATTCTTGGATCAAGTGTAAGAAATGGTCTTATGCGAATTTGTTCAGATTATTCCAACGATACGCTTGTAAGTCATTATCTGGAAGATACGACTATAGTGACTTTAGAGTCATGTTTATTGAAAATTTTTTACCTCATTTCTTACAAGTCATGTTTCAGCAAATTGAACAGTGGGGTAATGGTTCTCTATGGTTAAGCAACGAATCCTTATATTACATTCTAAATTTTATTGAAACTTGTTCCACTCAAAAGAAGACATGGCCATTGATTCAACCACATTATGAAATCATTCTGAAGCATGTCATCTTCCCATTATTGACACCAAATGAAGAAACTTTAGAGACATTTGAAAATGATCCACAAGAATATATTCATAGAAATTTAGAGTTATGGGATAATGACTATTCTCCAGATTTAGCTGCTACATCAGTCTTAATTACTACCGTTGGAAGACATCCATCATTGACTTTACCACAGACTGTGGAATTCATTATTCAAACTTTACAAACTAATATATCAACCTCAAATATTACATTAGAACAAGCGGTTCATATTGAATCTGTATTAAAAATGTTTTCAAGTATCTTAGATAAATTATTGGAGAAAAAATCACCATTTCGTAATGACATAGAAAATTTGTTAAACACATTGATTTTCCCTCTTTTCAATTCTGATTATGGGTTCTTAAAAGCTCGTATCTGTGATATTTGTTCTAAGATTGGTGATATTCAATTCCAAGACCCAAAGACTATTGAAATAATTTTCCAAGGTATCATGTCATGTCTAAACGATTCTAGTGATTCATATTTACCAATAAATCTTTCTGCATCCCTAGCATTACAAACATTCATCTCCGAACCTTATTTCAAAGAGACACTCTCAGGATCAGTGGTTCCAATTATGCAAAAATTGCTATCTTTATCTAATGAATTTGAATCAGATACAATATCTGGTGTCATGCAAGAATTTGTGGAACAATTTTCTGAACAATTACAACCTTTTGGCGTGGAATTAATGACTAATTTGGTTCAACAATTCTTAAAGTTAGCCATTGATTTAAACGATGCAGCAAATATTGATCCTGCCACTATTATGAATTCGGAAGATATCCCAGATGAATCCGATAAACAGATGGCTGCATTAAGTATTTTATCCACCATTATATCTATACTGTTATCATTTGAAAACTCTCTAGATATCGTGAAAAATTTGGAACAGTCCTTTTATCCTGCAGCCGAATTCATATTAAAGAATGATGTTGAAGATTTTTATCGTGAATTAAGTGAATTTTTTGAAAACTCGACATTTTTATTACGTGAAGTGTCACCAATCACTTGGAAAGTACTGGAATTGATTGGTGAAGCTAATCGTAAGGATGAAAGTATGATTTCATATTATTTGGAGGATTTTATGTTGATGCTTAATAATATCTTAGCATATGGAAATGAGGAATTACAGAAAAACGGATTTTATTCAAATATACTTTTCGAGATTTACACGGATTTCAGTATCACTGAAGATACATCATTAGATGAATTAAATGTACTTTTTGATCTATCACAAAAGTTGACACTGGCATTAGGTACACAATTACCTAATAAGGCGAGAGAGAAATTTTTAAATGACTCGTTACAAGCCATTTTAACAGAAAAGGATATATTGAAGACTAATATTGTGTTTGGTGTTACATCATTCAATGTTATTTTAGCTAATATTGTCTCAGCGCCATCATTAACTTTAAGTTACTTGCAACAATGTAGTGCCCTTGAATTATTCTTCGATATATGGTTGAATCATTATTTGCCATATTATACGAGAACATTTGATATTAAATTATCCACAATGGCCTTATTAAACACACTGACTCAATTGACTGAAATTGAGTTGACTAATTTTTCCATTGCAAGTATATTACCTAAATTAGGTGCCGATCTAGTGGATCTAATAAAAAGGTATCCAACAGCTGAACGTGAATTAGCAGAGAAACGTAAAGAATACACATCTTTCGATACCAACACAGACTTTAGATCGAATCTCAACAGTGATGATACTGGTAATGGTGCTTGGGATGCAGATGGAGATGATGAAGTAGCAGAAGATGAAGACGACTTGGTTGTTCAAAAATTCTTAGATGAATTGAAAACTAAAGGTGATTCAGGGTTCCATAACACTTTTGATTTCACTGGTGATGGTTCATTTGACGACTTAGAAGAGGACCCATTGACTAAATCTATTCTTGATGATATCAATATCTACTCATTAGTCAAGGCCTCTGTATCTCATATGCAACAAGTCGATATGTCGAGATACCATGCAGTATTTGGCCAGTTGACTACAGACCAACAACAATGCCTATTGCAAGTAGTCAACTCCTAACTTAGGGAGGAAGATCCATCACAAGTCAAATTCCCTGATCATTTAAGACAAAAAGTACATCCAAAGGATTTGCATGGCCCGCTCCTTTCAGACCTACATACACATCATGTATGTATTTTTGTAATATAGATATATCTAGTTATATGTTTGTAACACTGTGAAATGTATTGAATAGATCAGAAGTGGCTGCTGATTGCTTGGTCCACTAGTAGTGGATGGGTGATTAGGCAGGATTGTTGGTTCTGGAGAGCTTTTAGCTTTTTGTTCACAGAGATAACTCTTAGGCCAGTTACACGCTGCGGGGCACGGATGTTGTGACACCACTAAAAAATTTTTCTAACTTTTCTTGAACTCACAGAGTGAAAAATTTTAGAGAGACAGAAGTCAAACCACATCGATTTTTAATGTATTCGTTCAGAGCTCATCTCATCGCAACGATTTTATTATTACACTTCTGTTGGTCTCTATGTGCACCTGTTCGCTAACGCAATACTGTCTGAGAAACTACACAAAAACGTTTTTATTATTTTTCGATACTGTACCTCGATTTAGCGAATTGTAGCTTTGACAGAGTGAGGGGGAGACAAAGAGAGATTAGATCAGAAGAGATTTAAAATTAACAACTGGAAGACCATTAACCACACGAAACAAAATTGGATTCAAGGAATTGATATGGAGGGCGAGCAAAAACAAGATATTATTGCAAGTTTTTCACAAGACGCAAGTAAATTTGCGTTTCAAGCTAATCTCTCGCAGAAAAATGGGATTGATGTGTATCCATTAGATCCCACTACTGGGTATAAAATCAATAGTTCTTTTGTCAGTCGTGTAGATTATGAGAATACTGAATTTCATGCTTCTGATTTATTATTTTTAAATTGGTGTAAAAATAGTGACAGTCAACTTATTGGTAGTAGACAGTCAAAGAGAAAGTTAGTGGAAGATAACGCTACTGAGATCAAAGATAATGATAAAAAAGACCCCCAAACTGAAAATTTCTTTGTTAATGCATTTCCTAAAGGGCAGTTAGTAATCTATTCATCTAACGGAAAGGATATTATAAATATCATCCGCAATAGACAAGAAATTATAGGGCTAGACACTGCAGACAACAATATTTGGATCCTAGACTCGAATAAAGTGGTCAAAATTTTTGATTATAAATCGAATAAACCATTGAAAACGTTCACTCTAGTCGATGGGAAAAATGAAGATATTACTAACTTCCAAGTCTGCAAAATCAAAGAAGGTGAAATTTTTATTATTTTATTTACTGAAAATAATGTTTATGTCATTGATCCAAGTAAAAGAAGACCATCAACAAGAGCCAAATTCGAAATATTCGGTGGGTTCTGTGGTGATATCTCCTTTGATGGACAATATATTGTGATCGCAGATATTGCAAAATTACATATTTATAACATTCAAGATCAAGAATTGATTAAATCATGGTCTTTACAAGTAGAAAATTTGAAAATTTTTAATAATAATTACATATTTGCATTGACTACAAAGGGCCAACTGTTAAACGTTTATCAAATTGGTCAGGAAGATGTTATAAGTTCCATTAAAGTTGCTAATTCTGAGATACTTGACTTTACAAACGTTGAGGATGATACAAACGATAGTAATATTTTAATAGCATGGTTAAATGTTAATGAACCAAATTTTGAATTGTTTACTTTGGATACCATAATTTCAAATAAAGAACTTATAATTAACAAAGAAAGTGATGAAAAAAGGACTCTCAAGACTCACAGCGAGACAGGCGAAGAAGTGAAACAGGATAAGAAAGATTCAAAGAGTGGAAAGGAAGAGGAAGAAAAAGAAGAAGAACAACCAAACGAAGAGGTCAGTGTAAACAAAATAGAGAATAATAAGAAAAATATAAATAAGCCAAAAAAGAAAATTACAAAGAAAGATCAAAATGCAGTTGTCTCTCAATTAATTTCTCTAATAGAATCCCGTGGATCTGAAGCAGAAGTTATAAACAATCTAACTTCATTAAGCACATGGAATGATACGAGAATTTCTTGGTTTATCAGTAATTATGTTACTTCTGAATCTATAGCCACATTCCTCTTCAAATGCATTACCAATGAATTACAAAAAAGAATCTATGAAGAGACAGCACTTTTAAACACATGGTTAAAATGGTTATTGACTATAGTTAATATCCCAAACAGTTTTAAACATGATAAGGTAAACAAGAAGACATTGAAACATTTTAAGTCCTCGCTGAAGACTTCTAGTGAATCATTACCAATATTATTAGGTATTCAAGGGAAATTGGAAATGTTAATCAGACAAGCTAAATTAAGGGAAGAGCTCTATCATTTATCTCTAGAAGAAAAGAATTTGTCTGATAACCCAGATAATGCAGTTATTGAAGAAGGTGAGGGGCAAAATGATTATGACAGTGAGAATATTAATTATGTGAATGGTGAGACTGATATATTGGTTGATACACAGGAATAAATTCAATCTTAAAACAGAAAACTCTTCAATGATAATATTTACATATATATATTTGTATATTGTTATTTATAAAACTATAGAAATGCAATATAATAATGGTCACAATACGTTCATTAATTCTAGCAAATAGAATGATTCAATCGTAATATCTTCGAGAGGAAACATACCTGATATTCGAGGTTTAGAAGAAATGTTTCAATATCAAATTCTCGAAGCTCCTACTACACACATTTCTGATATACTGAAAATAATGTAAAAGTAAACAAGAAAAAAAAAACAGCTATTTCAAGGATGTAAGAAAGAAAACTGACAGTAGGTATGGGCCTACTGTTGGTGATAATCTGTGATGATAAAAGTAGTCAAACAAACAAGGTACACCAATAATATGGATATTATGTTATAAATTCACAATGTCTGAAGTTTCAAAATATTATATATCTTATAATAACGTTCATAAATTATGCCAAAAGGTAGCTAAAGAAATTTTAACTAGGAATGAAAGACCAGATATTATTATTGGTATCTCTGGAGGTGGGTTAATCCCAGCTAGAATCATTAGATCCTTTTTAAAACAAAAGGGGGAGAAGAATATCCCAATCCAAGCTATTGGATTATCACTATATGAAAGTATGGGATGTGTCAATGGAGGTATAGAGACAATTGGTAAAGAGGTTGTTCGAACCCAGTGGCTAGACTTTGGTGCTCTTAAAGAACATTTCGATTCATTGATAGGTAAGAAAGTTCTTATTGTCGATGAAGTGGATGACACAAGAACCACATTACATTATGCCATCAGTGAATTACAAAAGGAGGTTGAACAACAACAACAATTATTGAATAGGTCGAATGAGCAAACGACATTTTCTGTTTTTGTTATTCACAATAAAGACAAACAAAAAAATGCTGAGTTACCTAATGAAATGTTGGAAAGTGGACGTTACTATGCTGCTGAAACAGTTCCAGACGAATGGCTAGTATATCCATGGGATGCTGATGACATCGATGAACACACTAGGTTAGCTAAGTTACAAGGTCATGACTGAATCAACCCCCCCACAAAAAAAAATAAAAAAAAACTTCATCATAAGCATATTCGCATATATAATGTATGTACATATATAAAGAAATGCTCTTTTACCTAGTGATTTCTTGCATCTGTACCATTTGTTGTACCTGTTGCTTCATCATCTCCTTTAAATCTTGCACATCATTTTCCAATTCCTCTGCATATTCAGTTTTTTCTCCTAATACTTGTAAAGCCGTCTCCAACTGCTTTTCTAACTCAATGACTCTAACTTTCAAAGAATCTCTTTCGTCTTGAAAAGACTTTACCTTCTCGTTCTCTTCAATTAATTTTAATAGTTCGTCATTAGTAGAATTCTTTTCATTTTTGAGTTGATCATATGCCGCTTGTAAAGAACTTAATTCGCCCTCCATACGTCTAACCTCGCTGCCAAGCCTACTAACCAATTGTGCATTAATTTGATTATTAGTACTGCTTATTATAGTGTTGTCATTAATGTATACATTACTATTACTACGATTACTGTTAATTCTGTTATCACCATTATCGATATTATTAGCTGGAGGTAAGAAAGTGCCACTTATATCCGATACGGACGGGATGTTAGCTAATAACTGTGATGTACTTGTTTTACGTTCATAATTTGAGATTGAAAAAGAATGTGTCCTTTTATTTAGTAAAAACGAGTCCAAATTGGAACATGCCTCTGGCAAATGGTCAAAATGCTTATCACTATTACTATTACGTCTTTGATTAAATGGCATATTTATATCATCAAACATTTCTTCCGGTTGGTCATTAATAGTTAAATCTCTTTGAATTGGTGATTCACTCATATCGTTTATTTTTGGTAGAGGTAATGACCAATCATTTTCAAATTTTAATAAAATGTTATCATCACTTTCAGTTTCAAAATCACTATTATTTTCTTTAACGATATTATTCTCATTAAGTGGGGAAACTGATCCATCCAGATCTTGCAATTTTGAAAGGTTCGTAAGGTTATTGGCTAATTGTTCTTTTTGAATCTCAAATTTTTTTTGTAATAAACTATAATCTTCGTTAATTTCTTGTAATGAGTTTAAAAGTTTATTATTTTCATTCAACAGACTATTGATTTTAACGTTATCCTTATTTATTATGTCATCCTTTTTGTCTATATCATCTTTAAGTGTTTGTATAAGAATGTCATTATTTTCACATTTTAATTTTAATTTATTAATCTCTATAGTAGAAGAGTTAATATTTTCTTGTAAATCAGACAGTTTCGAATTCAAGGTAAATTCAATACTATTCCAATTAGCTTTACTTGAGTTAAATTGTTCTTGAAGTGTAAGATACTGAGTCTCCCACGAGGTAGAAGAAGGTTCAATGGAATTCATATTAATTTGATTATCAACAACACCATCATCATCACCCTTACCATGCTTATCAAACATTTGATCATTATCGCTTGAACCTTTATTAGTACTAGTAGTGGAAGAGTCTAAATCTTTATTTAGATGCGTATAATTTTCCAATTCGATTCTCAGTTGTTCTAATTTACTCTCTAAAGTCGTTACTTGATCTCTTGTAGCTTCTTTTATAGAATTCTTTTCTCTTGCGTAGACTTCTCTTTCCTTTAATAGATCATCTTCCAAACTATTCACTTTAAGTTCCATTTCCAGTAGACGTGATTTTAGAGATTCAATATTATCATTTCTTTCCTTTAATTCGCTTTTCAAATCGGATACAGTTTCATTATTCTCCAGCAATTGATTAAGCTTGATGTTATTCTCTTTCAAATTACTCTGTAGTTGTTTTATTGATTGATTCTTACCTATTAACTCACTTTGCAAAGACTGGTTATTGTTTTGTAAATTGGTAATTTTTTGTTTATCAGATTTCATAATTTTATTAAAATTTTGATTATCTTTATCTAATTGATCGACTTTTCCTTTAAGATTTTCAATAATTTGATCCTTTTCTTTTATTAATTTCAATAAACTTGAATCGTTGTTGTATGCCTTTTTGGAATTGATGCTATTGCCATTTCGTGTCAAAGTCTCAATATGAGGCTTTAGTATTGTAAGAATATCCACAACATTTAAAGACATATAATTATCTGGTAACCAATCTTTAAATAATGTGAAATCATCAGTTGACACTGATTCGACTTTTTCGCCATGTATGTCAATAAAATCGTTTGAAACTAGTGGATTATTTTCAACAGACTCAACCTTAGCCTCTTTATTATTATTTTCTTCATTATTCTTTTCGTTAATGCTGTCATTATCCTTCACAGTTTGTTCTTGATTTCTATTATTAAGATTTGTGTTCTCTTTGACAAAATCCAATTCTTGTTCTGTTTCTTTACTAGATCCATTCATATCAATTTGTTGAGTCTTCTTAGCATTAATTTCTTTAGTTAACCCGATTGTGTTCACCTGTGATTTATTTGCATTGGAAGGAACCACATTTTTGGAAGATTTCGATTTCTTCTTACCCTTCTTGGCAGCTAGAGATAATCTTTCTTCTAAAGAAAGTTTCTTAGTTGACATTTCTATCTCTACCGACTTCGATCTGTGTAATCTAGATACAATTCAACTGATTGCTGTTAATAAATGTTTACCAGTGTATTCAATAAAAAGCAAAAAAAAAAAAAAGAACAAAAATAAACTACAAATAAATAATATCTCAACGTTTATCCAAATCAACAGATCAACTATTCCTTTCTCTCTATCTCTTAATTACGTTTCCTTTTGCTTTTCCTTGTTGGCTTGTCAATCTATCGACACATTCTCTATGCTTTGGAACATTTTTCTTCCCAGCAAAATTTTTCTGTTTAAACATTTTCCTCTCTAGTTGAGAAAGAAAAAATAAATAAATAAATGGATCTGTATGCTGAAGTGAGATGCAAAGAGAGAGAGAGAGAGAGAGAGAGAGGAAGAGAGAATGATTAATAAACAGAGGAAATGATAACTTGGAATGTCATTGGAAGGAGTATCTAATAGCTATTTAGATGATGTACTGTGGATTTGAGTCAGGACTTGTACAACGGGATGTAATGATAATGGAAAAAAAAAATCGATCTGGATTAAATGGACTTCCTTTACTGTAGTTATTGTTGACTCTCACTATATCGGAAAGAGGAGGGAGTATGTGGAAGGGATGTCTCCCGGTAGCTTTTTGATGCATTCTATATATCCTCAACGAAGTTTATTAATGTCACTTCACGGTCATCACTGGATGCATAATTGGCAGAATCCGCTACATTGATCAAATCACCACTTAGAAGGATTCTATATAATTCTTTTGTATACTCGTTGGCCTGGAAAGAATTCACTGTTAATGGTGTTTGGACGTTCAAGTTTATCAGTCTGTGGAATAAAGACATTACACTGTCTATATCTTCATCAGGTAGTTGTGTTTTTGAATGGAAAAGATTCTTTTGCACAATACGCTTTAAATCTTCCCAGTATTTATCGTTTTGTTCTTTTAAAACTTCATTTGTAATCGTTTGTGGCTTTGTAGAGGAGCTTGAGGTGTCGCTATTTTCTTTAAAACTGTTGACCAATTTGGCTAAATTGCTATTGATTGCTCTTTGGTTTGTATTCAACTCTTCTAAAGTATTTTTATAGTCATTCAAATACTGTAAATACAATTCACTTGTCTCCTTTCTTGTAAGGTTGGAACAGTTGGCAAAACTTAAACCAATTGGGTCTGATCTCTCGGGAAATATTAGTGACTTTTTCAATAAAGATTTCCAAACCTTATCATTAATCGGTCTAATCTCTTTAAATCTAGGGTCTCTTAACTTTTGATCCTTTAAAAGTTTGATTGTGTCTAATGCTTGTCTTAGAAAATCCTCCTTAGTCTCAATTTGTCTCTCTAAAGTTTTTAAATATGCATCTAACCACCAAGGATTAATTTCATCACCCAATTGTACACGATTCATTATTATTATTATTATTATTATTATTATCCAAATTGCAGTATTCTTTCTCCTATATAGTTAAGTACCTCTTTTTGTTTCCTTCTAATCACACAAACATGCACACACACATATACACAAACTCACTAACTCTTCTCTACCTGAGTGAGTTGACAACTATGGTCTCTTTTCAATAAAATGTTTTTCTTCTACCTCATGTCCATTCTCCTCTTACTCTCTCTCTCTCTCTTCTATTTTTCAATCTCTGTCTATATTTTGCATATTTTTCACTTAAAGGATGATGCAGAGATTTTGCAGGCCATCGTTTATCATCTCCATATTATACAATTAAGATATTTTTGTCTCAGTGAACCAACTAGTGAACAGATACAGTATTAGCATAACCATCCATATCTGTAGATAATATCACTGGTATTACTGGTAATAATCTATAATTTTCCCTAGTCCAAGAAAGAGCATACTAAACAAACATAAAACACACTTACACACAGATAATATTCAAGGATGTCTTCTATTGATGCTAGTGAAATTGCCAAACTTGACGATGAATCTAAGAAAGAAATGTTAAGTTTCATAGAGGGGGAGAATTCAAAACAAAAGATTCAAATGTCTGTACACAAATTTACAAAAATATGTTTCCCTAAATGCGTTGCTAATGTGGAAACTAATCAATTATCATCTAATGAACAAGAATGTCTAGCTAATTGTGTCAACAGATTCTTAGATGCTAATATTAGAATTGTTAATGGATTACAAAGTAGCATTAGACAATAGTTTACTTCTTCAAATGCTCAAATATTCATTTTCTTTTATCATCTATCTATTAATATATATATATATATATAGAGAGAGAGAGAGAAAGTCAAAATATGCTAGTTTATTTACTTTAAACCTTCTAATATGTATATAGTTTAATAAGGGTGTCTTTATAATAATCTTCTCTAATTAAATAATCTTTAATTTGTGAAACGTTCACTGATTTGATCTCCATTTGTTTTATTAATTCTTGTAAATTTTTTAATCTATCTTTGCCTAGTTTTCCTTCAACTTCACATTTAACCGCTATCAGAATAATCAGACCCATCAAATCATATTTATGGACCTCTATTCTTTCCTCGGGAATCAACTCCACTATCAAAATATTAATAAATCCTATTATTTGGTCTACTATAGAATCAAATAATGTGAAAAAAGGATCTTTAACTATAGTTTCACCAACTACATATATTATCCTTTGGAATATTATTACGCTTGTTGCACCCAGCAATCTTAATATAGTAATTAATTGGTCAATAATAAACGATAACAATTTCTCATATTTCAAACCTTCACATCTTGCTATACTATGTTGTAAGATAACTTCATTAGATAATTGTAGCAATAAATTATTATATTGACCTTTATCGAACTTACTGGATGAATTATAATTAGTCTGTAATTGGTACAGTTTTATTAATGTAGGGAAAACTGTTGACCAAATCTTTAATGTATCCTCTGGTTTAAAACTTGGTGGTGTAAAAAATAACATATTCTTTAACATTGGTTCAAATAAAGGAAATATCCCAGTGTCTTGTATCTGTATCCATTTATCCAACCCTTTATTATTATCATTTTCAAAACACATTAATAATTGATAAAATAGTCGTATAGACGGTAATTTAATTTCGTCTAAATGACCAGTATCATCCATAAAATTCAGTATTCCAGGTATTATCCAAGAAAGATTCTCTGATATATCTTTATGCTGTAATTTCAATAATATAAAATAAAACAATCCAATGTATCTAGTTTCATTGTTTTGATACCATCTGTCTCTTATATTATCTTCTTCAATAGATAATCCCAATTTTGGATTTAAACCTACATTTTTATTGGTATGTTTTATAATTCTATCATTTTTGATTCGAAGTAGGTGTGGTTTTAGATGGTGTATCATTGTATTGATAGTATTGTTGGACACTTCTGTCCCTTCTGTATGTAAATAGTTCCATATTTTATTTAAATTTGACTCCAGTCTCCTTTTCTGTTCATCTAATATCTTACTATCGCATAGGAAAAAAGATAAACATTCCAAAATTTGTCTCAACGATTCAGTGTTATTCACAAGTTCACTGTCTTTTCGTTTTGATCCATCTTCTAGTAATCTATCTAAATTTTCAACTGATTCAAACGTGTCCAGTATACTATTCAATTGTTTTCGACAGATCTCATACTCTGTCCTAGTATTATTATTACATTTAACCATCCATTTCTCAATATAATCTAATGACCCCATTGAACTATTATAAAATACTTGATTGCTGCACCTGCCCAAAAGATATATATAAAAGATTTGAAAGTACGAGGGCAGTGTTTAGACACCATTTCTCTTCAAGGCACCACCCATCAGGATTCCTCTTCCTCTTATTCTGTTTTAGATGAAATGCACTCCATTTAAAGTCTAATTGAAAACCCATACATCTTCTCGATGGTCTCTGGTTCTATGTATGATAAGAGACCCATCGATATACGTTTATATACCTATAGATAAAACCGTTGGACCAAGTCGGTATATTGATAAACTACAGTAGCACTAGTCATATTAATACTAATAAACAATTTTTTTTCTTTTATAAATACATAATCGTGCATAGATAATAGACAAATAAATAAGTTTTAATAAATAAATAAATAAATAAGGACATAAAAAGAAATCACACCAAATGACATTAAATTAGTTAAAAATTCGGCTTTTTTAATAAGCTTCTTCAGAGATATCATCATGGAAATACTTACCCTCTAAAGTTGGTTTAATAATACCTGCTCTGATACAGAAGTCACCAAAATGCTCACCTTCATTTCTTTCAAGAGCCCATCTCTTAAATAATGGTCTCACAATATCGACAATATCCTCGTCCTTCACTGAAGCCCTGTACAATTTATTTAATCTTTCACCGTAGTAACCACCACCAAGCATGATATTGTATGTGTTTGGTGCTTTACCAACAAAGGCCAACTCTGCCAACCATGGTCTTGCACAACCATTTGGACAACCAGTCATTCTAGTAATAACTGAATCATGACGTAACCCGTATTCTTCTAAAATGTCTTCTAGTTGAGTGATCAAGACTGGTAAGAAACGCTCAGATTCTGCCATAGCTAAACCACAAGTTGGCAAACCAACACAGGATGTAGAGGTTTGTCTAATACCGGATAAATCAGTATTGTCAATACCATACTTGTGCGTAATTTCCTTAACCTTATCCAAATGTTCATCAGTGATGTTACATATTAAAACATGTTGGTTACCAGTTAATCTGAAATCACCAGAACCTGTCTCCTTCAAATATTCAGCAACTTTTCTAAAACCAGTCTTTTGTGGTTTGTCTGGAGTATCCACAATTCTACCATTTTCAACAAAGGCAGTGAAGTGGTTCATACCGTTTTCGTCCTTAACCCAACCGAAATAATCACAATTAGATTTGATTTCAAATGGTTTCTCTGGACCAAACTTCTTACCAAAGATCTCTTCCACTTTTTCCTTGAATACATCAACACCCATATCATCAATAGTGTACTTCAAACGAGCATGTTTACGATCAGTACGAGAACCATTATCTCTTTGGACAATAAAGACACCTCTAATAGCAGGAATAACATCCTCTGGTTTAACAAAACCTAATAAAGAACCACGTCTTGGGTAAGTCTTCTTGTTGTTGTGGGTTGTACCCATACCACCACCAGCGTACATGTTATAACCAACCACTTCATCTGTCTCTGGATCGACAATAGCAATCAAACCGACATCAGAAGACCAGACATCGACATCATTGTATGGAGGAACTGTGATATTGACCTTAAACTTTCTTGGTAAGTAAACTGGGCTGTATAAGGGTTCAATGTCAACTAACGAGTTATCTGACAATTTGGTCTTCTTAATATTTGGACCAGTTTTTCTGCTTTGGAACAATTTTTCCCAATTTGGATCTTCATCTCTTTCATCTGGACCATGTAACCATAAGTCGTAATAGGCCGTAGTATTTGGTAAGAAGTACTCCGAAATGTCATGGCCCATCTTAGAAATTTGTTTGTGAACCTTAGCATTAGCAGGAAGAGCACTGACCATAACATTTCTGTTAACATCACCACAGGCAGCTAAAGTATCTAATAACCTAGAATTCATGGCTCTGATAGCGTGCTTAATGTTTTTCTTTAGAATACCATGCAATTGGAAAGTAGCTCTAGTAGTGACTTTCATAGTACCATTACCAGTTTCATCAGCTAATTGATCCATAATTAACCATTGGTCGGGAGAAGCAATACCACCTGGCAATCTGACTCTACACATAAAAGCATATAAAGGTTCAATACCTTGTAGTTTACGAATTTCTCTAAGGTCACGATCGTCTTGAATGTAACAACCATGGAATTTAGTCAATTGGGAATCATATGGATGAATATTCAAAGTACTTTCATCAGCAAGACCTTCTGCAATAGTACCTCTTAAGAAGTTGGAGTTAGCCTTAATATCTTCATTAGTCCATGGTTTTTCTTCTTCAATACCATCGGTAGAAACTCCTAAAGCCTCCCATAATTTAGGTTCCCATTCACTGTAACCGGTTTGGAAACCATCTGCATCTTGATCGTCACCTAAACCTAATGGAGCCAAAGCATTAGCAGCTAATAATTCCAAACGAGCAAAAAGATCCTTAGCTGGCTTGTTGTAGTAACGAGCATCTTCCTTTCTTGGCCAATATTGGGAATCACCTAACCCAAAGACAGCAAAGTTCAGTGTGGATAAGTCTAAATCAGTAGCAGCCTTTAATTCTTCCCAGAAAGTCTTACCATCTTGTGGGAACTCACCTTGACCGGCAGTGGAAGTGACAAACACGACATTTTCTTCACCAGCCAAATCTTCTAGGATAATATTATCCATAGATAATACAGTAGCCTTCAAACCAGCAGATATTGCACGTTTAGATAATCTAGTAGCAACAGCTGTAGCGTTACCACCATCTGAAGCGTAATAGATATGTAATGGTGGACCAGATAAACCTTCAAGCAATTCATTGTAAGCAGCTCTAGCTCTATTTTCTTGTTTTCTTGTGATAGAATCAGTGGCGGACAATTGTAAATTTCTTGCTAATTCAGCAGATTTTTTTGTCAATAGGGTCAATTTATTTTCACGATCCAGGAAACTTTCTAACTCTTTTCTAATGATTGAAGAATCTAAGGTGAATGCCAATTCACCAGTGGCATCGTTTTCCTTTCTTGGATCATACCTGTATAGTGGCCAATACCCAGATTCGACAGCATTCTTAGTCTCCTTTAGTACTTCTAATGGGGTGTCTCTCTCCGAGTTGTATGGTAAGTAAGCCAAGACGATAGATGGACCGTGGAAGCTAGATGCTTCGATAAAAGCGGTTAACAACTGGGTGTATGATGAGTAAACAGCGACAGAGGCGACATAGACATCATGGAAATTCATAGCGTACAACCCAACGTTCTTCTTGTGGCTGTTTGTCGAACGCTTTGTTATTTCACTGTAAGGTTCAGAGTCAATGATCAACATATTAATGTTTTTCTTTGAAGCAAGGACGTGATGAACACCGGAATAACCTAAATCGTAGGACCAAGCATCGGACCCGATCAGCCAGTTTGATTTGAATTGGAAATGTTCTAAAGTTGGAGCCAACTTAAGGATCTGTAACACAGCGTTGCAATCTCGATTATCTTGTAAGATGGAGAATATTTGTTTAGCCAAATCATTGGCTTCATTGAGTTGGGATTCATTCAAGCCATACTCGTTAAAGGAGACCCATTTTGATAAAAGTTTAATAAACTCGTTAGGATCTGGCACCGTGGAGAATAAAGTTGGATCCAACGATTGTTTAATTTGGGAAAGCAAAACGTTACGGTCATGGTCATTTTTCAAAAACCCACCGAAGCCGTATTCTGGAGTCTTGATACCGATTGTATCTTTGCCATATTCATTGATAACATTTAGGTTGTTATCGAATAATTGTTTTAAGACTTTGATGTATGCTGTTTCCAGATTAATAACGTTTTGAATAGCTTGAGTATACTCAGCAGTATCTTCTTGATTTGTGGATAAATCATCACCTAGATATAAAGACTGGTTGGGAGTTGCAGATTGAACGTTATTAACTATAGAAGTCAAAGTAGACTCGACATCAGTCAGCTTACCGACGTTAGATAGCACGATTTGATCAATCTTTCTCTCAGCTAAAAGATTAAAATTGTCGAAGAAATCTAATAACAATGGATTGAACCCTGTACCTTGAGTTGGTAGATTCTTAGAAGAACCTTCAATGACGGCGATTTTAGTGATGGAGGAAGGTAATTTAGAAAGCAATTGAACTAGAGTCCATGGTCTATAAATTAAGACATCTACTAATTGAGCATTCAATTTATCAGCGAAGGGGGCGAATTGAGAACCATAGGATGAAAGATTGATTAATAGAGTGGTAGAAGAAGAAGAAGAAGAAGTTGGATATACTTTGAAATATTCAACGGTATCATCTAATTGGAAACTTGGAACAGATTGATCATCTTGGAAATCAAAGTTTGGTAAAACAAACTCTTTGTCATAGGATGCATTTTTAGCTGCTTCAATGGAATCAAAATTGATAAAATGGAATACGGGTTGGTTATTAGATATGGCTAACGTATAGACTAGTTTACCGTTATTACACAGGGAGTCGAGGTCGTTTGATATAAAAGTTGGGAAATCAAGGTCTTTTAAGGCTGGAATGATTGAGTAGTCGTTAAGATTCAAATCGATATTAATGACGGTCGAGGAACCCCTTAAGTTATACAGATGAGGTAAACTTTTCAATATAGTCAATTGGTCAGTGGTGATTGTAGTAAGTTGAGTATTAGAAGCAGATTGAAGGTCGGAGACTATATGATCGAAGGGATCTTGGGACGTTAATAATGGGATACCATTTTCTGTGAAATTGTATTTAGATTTTAGGGAAGAGTCCTTTGTATGAGCTGTATAATAGACTTTATTTCTAGCAGTTAACTTAGACAGTTCAGCTAGGACATGATGTAGTGTCACCGCTGTACCTACAGTCATTGTTTATTTATTTATTTATTTATTTTTTAATTTGTCTATTTGATTTGCTTTGGCTACTATGTGATCTTGTTATCTTACTTCTATTGAACTCCGTTTGAGAAGGAAATAAAAAGAAAAAGAAAATGTTTCCCTTCTTATCAAGTAAGAGGGGTTTAAAGAAATGGACGTTTAGCGAGTTCAACAAGAAATGCACACTTCAAGTACGTATATATATACAAGGAGGTGATACGTCAACTTTAGTAGTAATACTTATAATTGTAATATCTATATACACCGTATACATACATCAGTATGCGTGTATATATATATAATATTGCTCAATAACACAGCAATCTGCAATCTGCAAGTGTAGATAGAGTCAAACTAACACATTAATAAGAGTGTAAGTAAGAGATAATTAAATGTACATGAACAAGTATGAATCTTAATGGCTGTTCATCGTGATCTTTGTTATTCTTTTTTTTTTTTTACCACCACCACCTTTCTTACACAAGAAAAGAGAGCAAAAGGAAAACTATGACGATCAGACACAACAACAGCAGTTTTCTCAGTCACATTTTGGTGTGCCATAAACTGAAAGTTGCGTTTGAATCATCCATCCATCGCCATGGACAGACAGCCTGGACTGGCCTTTCTACGAAAAACCGACTTGTGCTCTGCCGCCAATAGGCTGGAGTGTGTGTGAAACCCAGAGAGAGAGAGAGAGAGACATAAACACACAAACACACACTCACACACACACAGAGATTTGTTGTGCACCCCACAGTCACAGTCACAGTCACACAGTGCAGAACACACACACACACACACAGACAAAAAAAAAGATTTGCGGCAGCGTGGATTTCCCACACAAAAGAAAAGAAAAAAACACAAACTGTGGATCTCTCCCTCTCTCTTTCTTTCTTTCTTTCTTCTGACTCACTTGTGTGGGGTGTGTGGGTGCAGACATCTTGCTCTTTTGCCCCAAACTGTGGGCACTGCCTTTTTATACTTGTTTCCGTTTTGTCACGTGATGTTTGTGGCCCTCTGATAACTTTTAACATTTTTGTATTGCATTCGTGTTCATGAATATATATATATATATATATACATATATACATGTAAGGGGTTATCTCAAGTAATATACTAAAATATGGATATTAATTAAATATAAACACTTACAAATTATATAGTCGCTGATTCTAATCAGTACGCCAATTATATAATAATGATTGTTGATCTTCTTGTTGATTGATTATCTTTTAGGTAGAACCTAACAGATATAACAAGAATGTTATGGCTGATAATTACCTCTGGCACACTATCTCAACAATCAGAGGTCTCTTAAATAAGTTTCTCAGTAATTTGCCACCAATGGCTAATCCGACGATCTTGCGTTCGTTCGAATACACTCACAGCCTGGGCCCAGAGTTTCGGCCGTTCCAAGTCCTTCGCCTCGACATCAAGCGTTACCCGCGGACTACGTATTTCAGGATTTCCTATTAGGGCTTCTTACAATACATATACGTTACGAATTCCCCAGGATAATGTAAGAGTTGTTGTAGGTAAATGGATGAATTATATCAATTAGTATAAATATAAACACTCTTACGTAAGCTCTATATAAAACTAATTAAATAACCCTGATGTAACTTGTAACTTGTTCTTGTTGAACTTGGTCGTTGTATGATATTAAGAGTTACCTCTTAATATCAGTACTAAGACACGCTTAAATAAGATAATTACCTCTGGCCTGATTCCTCAATAATCAAAGGCCTCTCGTCAAGATCTGATATAATTATCACTCCCTGAAAATCCTCCAATCAGGTTCAATACAATATACGAGCCACTGCGCACATGGCTGTACCAATCCTCCACCCAGACACTCAGGTGTTACCCGCAGGATTGCGTATCTACTGGACTTCCAGTTAGGTTCCTTACAGATAATATATATATATATATGTGTATGTGTATGTGTGTTTATATGCTCATGTACTAGATATGTTGTTGTTTCTGTAAGTGTCATTAGAAGAGTAGTTGCTCTCTATTTGTGGTGTGATATCCACCATCTTAGACTCTTCTTGCTTCATCGTTTCGTGGTTCGTTGTATAACGTCATATAAGAAGCCCCCATCCTTTTTTCATATCTACGAGTTTGAAAATAAAAAAACAGAAAAAGAAAAAGTATTCATAATATCTTGAGATTATCAATTTTCAAAGATTGTTAATATTGTATTTGTTGTACGTATCTTGAACTTGAAAAAATTTGCATTTGTATAGATGTGTGTATGGATAATAAAGTTTTAGACTTCTTGGATATGATCTATACATTCACTTTCTCCATCTTCTATCTTGAATAGGTTTTGGGCGACTGGTTTCTTCGTTTGCAGTTTTGGAATATTTAGTTGAATGAACTTCAGGTACAATACTGGTTTCTAAAACAAAATATTAATTTACATAATGCTTATTTCTTACGAGCAAAGTTATTGCTATGTAATATAAGGAAAAAAAAAACATTTAATATACAAATTTCATAAAAAATGTGTCGTTTATAAATTAATATTATATATATATATATAACTTATAAAAAGTTGTAAGGAAACTATTTTGAATTATATATTACTTCATGTCCTTTATATATACATCTTTGGAAATGAGTGTAAAGTATTATAGTTAAATGATATTTATCACTGTATTTGTTTTAAGAACTATTTGCTGATTTTACTCACTACAAAACTTGGGATATCTCATTTAAGTATCAAGGAAAATGAAGTATCTTGTTGCTAATAATTCTACTACAGAGATGTGTTTTTTTTTTTTTTTATCCTAGAACCTTCTGTTTCAGCAATAACGTATTGATATCAGAAAAACAGCTTCTCTCCCTATATATATACCAACATACACATACTTCTTCTTACTCATCAGTTTCTCTCTCCCCCCTCCCCTCTTCTCTCTTTCTATATGTATATGTTTATTATTTCAGATACTTCAACAACTTTTAAAGCTCGTTTTCGTTGTGAAAACCTTTTTATTTTTTTATTTTTTTTTCCTTTCTTTTCTTTATTATTTTCGATGAAGTTTTCCTCCTTATTCGAATCAACCAACAACGAACAGCTCGATCAGACTTCACTCCAAGTTTCCCCCTCCCCTCCCCACTCCCAATTCAATCTCATAGTCTTATCTTTAAACAAAAAAATTATAAAGAGAATGGTTAGATATGTCTTCTACAACTAGCATTTTTGCCAGTTTAAATAATAAACAAAAGAGATCAAAAAAGAATAAATCAACTTCGGAAGACAACAAGGCTAATAACAATAACAATAAAAATAAAAACAATGTTTCAGATTCTGATACTACCCATATGTCCAATTTCAAAAGATCAAACGGTCCCCACATTATGAATTCCATCACAAATACTAATGTGATCACTTTGAATTCTGGTAATTTAGTTGTTCGTTCTCCTGGTAATTTGAATACAAAAAATGAAACTAATAGTCATGATAATACCCAGAAGTTATTACAAAGGGATAAAAGAAATAAATTTCAAAAATTACTCTCCATAAATACCGCTGCTAATGCTACTCCTAATAATGGTAGCCGTAGTGATGCATCCTCTCTCAAAAGTATTGACTCGGGTAGTATCGGCGACAACATGATACATGATGATATTGTTACAAATCAAAAAAGATATAAGTCAAAGACATATCAGTTGGAAATAATGTACCATGAAGCAAGGTTTTGTAATGATCTCATACTTTTGAATTTAGCAAAAATTAAAGGCATTAAAGAAGGTGATCTATGTGAATTAAAGACTTACAATCATAACCAGAAGACTAAAAACGAGACATCTTCAAATAAAAAGAAGATTTACTTTATTGCTAAAGATTTTACTGAGGAATTAAGACAAAAGTTTAAAAATTCAAAAATTTCTATCATGTTAGGTCAATTACAAACTTTGCTAGACATTCCATCAAAAACTAAAGTATGGGTCAAAGTTAAAGATAAAAATTTATACGAAGTCGATACTGTAGAGATTAACATTAAAGATTGCTCATTGAATAGAGGGGATATGTGGGTTTTATCATCAACTTTGGTCAACACATGTGTATTCAATAATCAAAGGCTTTTATTCTTAAATTCAATAAGAGGTACAGTCAAAGGTATATATAGGGATGGTACAAAGTTAGGTTCGGGTTACATAGGTGAAAGGACTAGAATTGTATTTAGATCGGAATCTGCTAGATTAATATTCTTGATTCAAATAACAGAAGAAATGTGGCATTTTGACGAAACTGGTGAACAATTATTTCAAAAAATGATAAATTCTTTCTTCCCTAAAATATTTAAAAAATGGAAAGAAATAGATACTCATCATTTAATCACAATAGCTTTCGCAATTTCAATGGATTTATCAACTAATTCTCATAAAGTATTAAAACCAGGTGAACTATTGAAAAATACAACAGATAATTATCGTATAGTAGTTGATCAGGTTAGTATTATTCATTGGGTACAAATTATGGAAATCTTATGCAACGAATTTGCCAATTTAAGAGAAAATTTATTAAATATCAAAACTGATAAAGGATATACTTTAATAAAGGGTAGATTTGCTCCAATCATCAAATCATGTTTTTTAGAGATGATTAATTTTGCTACTACCGTCTTGATCGATCCTTTTAAACAAGTAGATCTCCGACATACAACTACTCATGTAATGATCATATCTCCTGGATCAGGCCTCTATGATGTCGATTATGACTTATTAAATTTAACAGGTAAAAAACTACTATCCTTGGAAATGACAATGGATCTAATATGTTTATCAAGAGCTCCATTACATGTTGTACCATTATTCAGATATTTAGATTATGAAAAACAGTTACACTATTCTATACCGCAATGGCTCAGCATTTTTTTCTGGAATGATTCAACAAAAAATAAACATGAATGGCATCCACGTTGTCAAATCTATGATTTGCAGATGATGGGATTAACTGATAATGAACTTGTTAAACGACCAGAGGTCCCATATCTTCATTGTGATAAACACATAAAATCCATAACAGATCTAATACAAAAAATTGATGGAACAGTTTTTAATCCGATTGATGAAGATAACGAACCCATGAATAAAAAATTACACAATACTTTCTCCTGTGAACTTGACGCAATACATGAAAACGAAAACAATAATAATGATCTTGGATTGAAAAATACCCCCAAACTTGTTTGGAGTGAACCTACATATTCGAAACCAGTTATTCAAGAAACACAACAACTCAACGTCACTGGTGATTTATCTCTTACTATTTCTCATAATACCTCCAATAATGCCAATAACATTGACACAATGAATAACACTCCTGTGAATTACAATACGGTTTACAACAATCAGGATGAATCAGTTGTAACAACATCGAAACACGAAGGTATGAAAGATTTAAAAACAGGTTATCACTTAGTGATACCCAATAAAACGAATAAAAGTTCCAACAATTCTGCAGCCCTAAATTCACTTAAAAGTTTAACAAAAAAAGAGTCTATTCGAGATATGACAAAAAAACTTTTTACAAAATTCACTGGATTACCAAAAGAACCAACTTTATCTAAGAATTTTGATTTAAGTTACATTCAAAATCCTAGCAAGAAAGAAATGGACAATGAATTATATATGAAAGGGAAAAGTTTCCGTAGCGAAATTAACTATCCCAAATCAGAAGGCCAAAATCGTAAAGCTTTAATAATAAAAAAAAATCTTGATATATTCCGCTCTCATGATGATTATAATGATGATGACGATTCTTTGCCACTTCACAAAGACACTAGATCTCATAGGGAATCAATGATTACTAATCAATCTTCCAAGTTTTCTAACATTCAAAAACCAGACTACTTACCTCTTTCATCTAATAGTCAATTCTACTCAGAATCCTTTGAAAATCAATTCAACTGTACATTCTTAAATATATCAAATCCTTCAATGCCAGTTACTGCAGATATGGCTGATAAATTGTTGCCATTAAGATGGAAAGATGTCTGGCCTAAATATATTGCTAAGAGATATAGTAAATGGCGTTCTTTCACTACACCAGCGGAATTACCTATAACAATATCTGATTTTCCAACTCCAAAAGATTTTGAGGAAAACTTTTTCTTCAGAAATCATTCTGTCACATTGAATATTGAACAAGAACAGTATAATAAAACTGTTTTTGATTTACTTAATGATATGATTTATGTAAGATTAGTTGCAGGTTTTCAATTATGTGTAGGTACCCCTGTAGAACAAGTAGAAAAAATGAAAGATAAAGATGCATTTATGGTTGCAAAGTATATTGACTCAAATAAATGGAATATCATCAAAATCTACATGATGATTGATTCAGAAATCCATAGAATATGTTGCAATCAATCAGGAGCCATTGATGTTCAAAGGTATCTTAGAAAAAATGACACTAACTGGTTTGATCAGGTACCAAGTTATATTCCAATGGTAAGAACTAGATACGAAGATCATTATAGAAAAGCCAGTATTGATCCAATACACTTAGGTCGTTCATCCTTAAATTGGAATCAAATTGATCAAGTTTTAGCTGGGTATGGTGATTATATAGTTGACAAAACATGGCATGGCTTTAGAGCTAAATTTGTTCTCTTACCTGCAGAGGTACCACCTAATACATTTTCCTTGGTCATTAATGGTAAGAATGAAACGCTGACACCTGAGGAATTAAGATTGGAAGGCTTACGTAGAGTAATCTCTTCCATCACAAGAGCAAGAGTTAGAACAGAACAAGAAAAGAAAATTAAAGCGGAAGAAATCCAACCGGAGGTAACATTCTACACTGGATCATTATTTGATTTTTTAAAAGAACAACACAACTCTTTAGCAAGAACTGAAAGTCTGTTTATCAAAGGGAGTAGATTACTAAACAAAGAAATTGAAATACCAAAACTGATTCAGGAATTGCAGTATGGTCCAAATAAAATTAGACTTACAACTAGAAAATGGCATTGGAAAAAACATAGAAATAGTTTTCTTGGCTCAGAAATGGTTAATTGGTTGATACAGAACTTTTCAGATATTCACACAAGGGAAGAGGCAATTGAATATGGACAAAATCTGATGGCTAAGAAAATATTTGTACATGTCCTGAATAAGCATAGTTTCCTTGATGGTCATTATTTCTACCAATTCACTCCAGAATATGAAGTGGATGAAAACCGTATCGAAAAAGTGAACTCTTCGAACAATTCATTATTAGATTCAACCCAAGTCTTAAAAAAAATGCCGACAAATGGAACACAAGATACCACTGCAAAGATTTCTTTAACGTTATCCCGTTCTACATCTTTGACATCTAAGGATGATCAAACTGATGTTGGATCATCAAAGCCAATCGTCATGTTAAGTAATTCCATCACTATTGATGTAGATCCGTTAAAAAAGTCCACCAAGCATGAGACTTGCACTGTGCATTATGATTGTGTGCATAATCCTGATCATTGCTTCCACATTAGACTTGAATGGTTGGCAACCACTCCAAAACTTTTAGATGACCTAATTGGAAATTGGTCCAGAGTATGCGAAAGATTTGGTCTTAGATTAATCGAACTTCCATGGCAAGAACTTTGCACAATTCCTTCAACCAATCCTTTTCATTCTTTTGTAGAGATAAGGTTATCTATCAATCCATGGGAGGATCCTGAATTTCATGATACCCAGCTTTTAAGTCAAAGTAAATTTTATTATCATATTAATTTATTAACGAAGAGTGGATTCATGTTAGATAATAGAGCATCCACATTGTTAGAAAAAGATGACATCCAGTTTGATGTACAGTATTCTTGGGGTAAACCAGAATTTAAGTATGCTCAATATATCCATTATACGGGCACTTACATTGCTGAAATAAGAGAAAATGGGGATTTATTTTTGGCTCCCAATAATATATACATTACTCGAATGTCTCTGGGAAATAAGAACGGGAAGCTCCGTAATAAACAAAAGCTTACAGTTACTCCTCAACAAATTATGGAAGATTTCAGATCACTCTGCACAAACTACGAAAGTCTAAGAATTATATTTTTGGAGATTAAGGAAGAATGGCTTCTTCATAAGAACGCTAATGATTAAGATATATATATTCCATAATCCGTACTATATACATATGCGTATATAAAACTACATACACATTAATACTCTATGATGCATTTTAAATTTAACCATACATATGAAGATAGTCAATTAACATAACTGTTCGTAAATTACTCCAGTTTACATCAAACATTTGGGATCTTTTCTATCAGGTCTTTAATTCTATCAAAAGCCTCCTTTTTACTTACACGTTTTTTACTTAATGGATTTTTAACAGTATCTGATACTGGTGACTTTTCCCCTACAGTTACATTTTTTGCACTATTCGAGATTATATTGTCTTCATTTAATTCAGATACGGATATGCTATTTTTATTTTCAACACCTAACTTAGAATTTAACTTAGGAAGGAAGAAAATCTTAAAATATATTGCAAGGCAAGGACCATCAAATGTGATACCATTACTGCTTCTTTTTAACTGGTATGCCAATTTCAACCCTTCAGTGTATTCATTAGAATATTTCACTAAGTCAAATGTCTTTCCCAACTCTTCACTAACGGACAAAAACTTAGTGTAATTTAAATTTGGTAATAAGGTTTCTATGTATTTATCATCAACATTCAATTTTTGATAAACACATTCAATATAACGCTTAATGGAATAATCAATAGCATTATTCACATATGCCATGGCCGATCCAAATCTCTTAATTTTTCGAATAATGATACCAATTGAATTAAAATCCCCATTTTTAACTAGTAAATCAACGTAGAAAATAATGTATTGATATGTATAAACAAAATGCTTACCTGGCCTCTCAAAATCAGGTTTCCATATATTTATTAAATTTTTATTACTACGAATAGATATAAATTTATCCATAAGTTCTAAAGCTTTTTGATGGTCTTTAAATTGCTCGAAATAAATTCGTGCCATTCTGTATTGAGGTCTATGATGCCAATTTTTCTTATCTAAAGTTGTCAAGTGCTTTAAAAGTGTACAAATTTGTCGATAAAATAATTCTTCAGAGTCTTCATTATCTCTAAGGAATATTTTATCATTCTCAAAACATTCCTTAAACAGTAAATCTTTCCTTAAAATATCTAGTGCGGCGTTTCTTGTTAAAGTCTTAGCCAATACAAATTTGTAACACATTACTATAAGTGCATAATGAGGTTCAACAATAATATCTTTTTGTTCTGATAACAACATTGCATACATACATGCCTTTTCAATTTTTTCAAATATGGTATCTATTGATTCTTTTCTATTAAACTTGAAAAGAAGCTTAGAAATAAAATAGTAATTCATCCAATTTTTTGTTACAATCCTATCTAAGGTCCCATTTTCTAACTCAATAGCCATTGAAAAACAAAGCAAAATTAACTGTTGAATATTAAAATCTGATATAGTTAATGTAGTCGGTATACTAGCCTTCTCCACCTGATCATTATCGGAAAGTTTCAACATTAGGCTACCATAATTCCACTCAAAACATGCTTTTTCCATTGGCCTACAATATGATATAGTAAGTTCTTTCCCTAATGACTCTAAAACCATTTTCAATATTGTATTATCATCATTATTACGTTTTTCCTTCGAGTATAATATGGATAAGGACATTAATAGACATAAAATTACCTTTCTCTGAGCAACAGCTATGGTATTTTTCTTTTCCTTAGATACTATTTTATCTGCTGTCCAGATTAAATCATCTTCAACAAGGAACGAATAACATTGACCTAAGATATACCAGCTCTCATATCTTTTCGTGTTATACAAAATATCAGTTGTAATATTTTTGATTATGTAATCTAATTCAGATGGTCTTGCTTGCATCATTTTTTTTCTTTGAACATATTGGTTAAGTGCCTGAACAGAGGATACGTAAAAAATTCCTGCATTAATTGCCTCCTGCAATTCATCACTAGGAGATGATAATGTAACTTTTAGTTCCCCAGCTAAACATTTTTTAATAATAGAAACTGTAATTGGTTGATTCAAATAATCTTTTACTCTTTGGTGATTTCTTATAATAATATATTTCTCAGAAGTAGCTACATCACCTATCGTTTCAATTATCTTATCAAAAATTTGCTTAGGAATATTTTTGTTACCATTATAAAGCAGTGGATGTGTATGTTGATATTGCAGTTGCAATAAATACACACCCACTATTAAGGATGCTGATTTAGTCATAGACTTTTCAATTGTGGAATGAGGTTTATCTAGGAAACTATCTGAAGTAGTAGGAAAATGATATTTACACCATAAAACAGGTTTTAATTCATTGTAGGATGCATAATTCACATATTTGCACAAAATTTTTTCTATCAATCCCAAAAACACTTGGTCCAAAGAATCGCAAAAGGATAATTCTCCCAGCAAAGTATGGAAGTTAGAAATTATTTTAATTGTGGAAGATCCATTTACCTGTCTTTTCTCCAACTCAATATAGCTATCTATAAAATATATTAAGAGTGAGGTTATTGCAACAATATGTTCTTTAAGTCTAACAGATGACTTAGTAACTCTACCAAAAAATGATGTACAGTCAATACTCTCACAATTGCTTTCAAAGTATAATATGGGGTAAAAAACATAGAAAAGTTTTAACAGATGATCTACTTCAACTGAAGTAATAATAAGGTTATTAAACTTCCAATGATTCAATTCCATGTATTCTGCCATTCTTTCAGACAAATTACCTAATATAGAGAGAGTAGACAAAAGTGTTGTCATTCGATACTCTTTGTCACTTAATCGATACTCTTCAGATGACAAATGACCCAATAAAAACATATTCAAATTTATATATATCTTTTTTAAAGAGAAAATATCATCTGCTTTCAAATAATAACTAAAAATAAAATCCCATAATTTTATTTTCAAAGTAAGAGGTGCATTCTGAATGAAACTAATCATATCAGTCTCCAATTTAACAGGTTTTATTATTGAATCCACATCACGTAATAAAATTTTTTCTAAGTTTTTGACATTTTCAATCTCTTGATTACTATCTTCCAAATTTATTACTGTGAAACGTTTTATTGCATTGATTCTCTCAAGATATATTTCTATTCTTTTTGTATCTAATGTCTGTATATGAGTGTAATTTGGATATCGTATCACAATCTCGTTAGGAAGTTGGGAACTAAGTTTAATAATCTCTGTCAGGACGTTTATCGTCACATCACCAGTAACATCATTCATATATTGTAAATAAGTGTAATAAATCCATTTCAATGAAATATTTTGTTCTAAAGTACAATTATAGGAGGCTAATAATGAATATAAACGATTAATTTTTTTTCCAATTTGTTTCTCTGAGTCTTCAAATCAGAAACTTTATTCTTGTTGCAATTTTTAGATACAATATCCTCAGTAAATTGACCAATCATATTAACAAGAATTTCATAAATAGATAGACCTAGATACCAATTCTTTGATATGTCTTGTACCACATATTCATAAAGATTAGATTCAATAGATAGAACCATTCCTTGAATAATTTTATACAGATCCTCGGACCACAAATAAGTAGTTATGTATCTAGTAGCGTTGTTTAAATTCAAAAGATATTCTATTAGCATAAATCTAATTTGGTGGAAATGAAGGGGTTTCTTATTAATTCTGGTAATAAAATCAAATAATTTATTATCTGGGATTGATTCCAATTCGGAAGGATTTTTTCTAGTATCTTCGGACAATTCATTGCTTAGTAAAGAATTCAATTTATATATATCAAGATTATCCTTTTCAGCAAATGAGTTATTATTTCTATCATTTTTCTTGAAGATTTCTGTGTGCCAACTGTTCCATGATTTTAAACATTCATATAAATCATCATAAAACGCAATTGACATATTCTCTCTATTTTTCTTTAAGCTTAAATCAGTATATTTTATAGGAACATGACAGCCTATGTTTGTAATTTCACTCTCTAGTTGAATACTAAACGTCTTATGAAGTATATCTGAGACAGAAGACACATTTTGGGATTCTTGCATTTCTTTTGTTTTAACTCTTTTACTACTTCTCTGTTTGGGTGGTGCATCTATTAATTCCACTCGTCTCTTATGTGTATTACTACTAACAGTAATACTACTCTCATTACCACTGGTATTATCAGGACTATTTTCCAGTTGTATGAAGTTATTTTTTGTGTCTGCATCTTCAATCTCTTTGTTAACACTATTCATACATAGAGTATTCTCAAGTTTCATGGGTTCCTTAATTGTAAAAATCATTCCTTCTATAGGATATTCAATTTCATTATATGGATCAGAATTTCTCCCTAAAAGTGTTGACATCTTAACATATGGCAATTGATTCTTTAAAGTTTTGGCAAAACAGTCCCATGTCATTTCATTTACTTCTAACTTTGTTACATCCAACATTTTCATTGCCTTTTCATCTTCACTTTTTAATTTAAATATTCGGCTTAAAGTTTCTTTAAAGTTAGCATTTATTAATCGCTGATCCTTCTTGAATAATAATCCAGGTTTAGTTTCAAGGATAATGGAATTATTCACCTGGCTCTGTATATCTTGAATACTATTTAATAAATCTTGATATTTTAAGAGCATATTAGATAAATTTGGTAGCAGACTATTAGACCATGAATGACGACGACGTCCAAGTAACAGTAATTGATTTTCATGTTTATTCAATTCATATTCTAATGTTAGCCTTTCTAATTTTGTTGATTTAAAACTTGAGAAGATCTCTACTAGAATAGTTGTAACAGTACTATCTGCCTCTGAATGTTGTAAAGATTCAACTAAATATTCCATAACTTTTAATGTATAATTGACCACTTCAGACGATGGCATGGAATCTTGATAATGTTCAGATAAATAAAAATAATAGTACATGGCTCTATTTCGATAGGAAAGATACCTAAGTCTATCCAGACTAGGAGATTGATACTTATACCTACCCCACTTATCTGGAATCAATATATCCAAATTGAACAATTGTCCAAACTTCACATCAGCTTCATCGAATTTATCCTGATTCATTAACTTTAGCGCTTCCTCATATAACTTGAAACCGGCTTCCACTTGCAATTCTCTTGTATGTTCCTCTTCCTCAACTTCTTCATCTCTTGGAAGTAAGTTGATGGCGTTAAATATGGACATCTTTATGAATGGATGTACGTATATGAGTATCTTTTGCTTGTCTACTGTTTGGTCTATCTTTGGAAACACAATTAAATTAATTGATCCTACCTATGCAGCTCTAATAACCAGACACTAGACGACTGGATTGGGATCTGAATAAAGCATATTATTAAAGTACACTACTTTTCCACCGTGTCAAGATCAAACAATGTATCTTGATAGAAGTTTGTTCATTAACTTCTTTTTCTTTTAAGAAAGATCTTTAAAAAAGAGATGAGAAAAGAAAACTAGTTAATGATTAGGAACTATATTCACACGTTTTTAAATAGAGGTGCACGTCTGTGGTGATGATAAACTGTGGATTGACCAAGAATGAAATATTTGATAGAGTATTTACCCAGGATTGATTGTATTCAGATTCAAATTGAAGATGATGTAGATAATATCATATTAAAGGGATCATCACCACAAGAAATAATCACTGAATGTGTGTGTAATAATAATGACACTAAGAGGCTAAAACAATTAAATATGAAATTACCTCAGATTGTTACAGTCACTCAAGAAAAAGATTTGCAATTTATTAGACACAGTAAGTGCACTTGGTCTTTAAGATTAAAATTAGATCCTGAAAAGAGTCATTTACACGAGGATTCAACTCTTTTTGGATCATATGATATCTTGATAGATTCAAAACTAAATAAATGGAGCAAGAAACATTTGAAACATTTAAAGGATTTCCAATTGATATGCGAACGCTGTGCATTTATTATCTTGGATAGTAGGACAAATTGTCAAAGATTGAATGAGATGCCCTCCGACAATTGGATGGAATTAATGGATTATTGGCATTGTCATAAACCTGATTCTCAAAGGGAATTTACCAGTTCCTCAAAATCAGATTTTTCAACATTCTCATCGTCTAGAAACTTTACTTTGAAACCCTCTATTAATGAGGTTTTGATCAGTGGGTCATCCTTTCATACACTTTTAGATACAATAAAAGATAAAATCGAGGTTCTTCAACAGGAGAGCGAAATAGTATTGAGATGTATCAACTGTTCGAATGTTTTAGGTGAAAGGACAGCCTCTAATGACATATGCAAACTGTACAAATGGAAGTTGAACTTACAGTGTATACAATCGAATAAATTAGATTATTACCCACCGCAAAATGATGTAATATTGATGATTTGGAATTACGTTATAAATTATTCCGGAAGACACATTTTATTAAAATGCAAAGGTCATAAGAATCTTTTAATTTGGATCTTTGCTTTAGATATTGGTGTAACTTTAACTGATAACATTGTATATCCAAACTCTGTCAAAATACTTTATTTAAGTGAAGATAGCAATGAAAATCATAATATAACAGAACAAGGGGAGCATCTCAAAATCTACAATACTAATACTAATGCTAATAAAAATAAGAATACTAACATTGAGGAACTTACAGTCAATGAATTACCATATGAACAATTTTTAGCCGAATTGAATAAAAACAATCAACTTTTACCTAGAACAGCCCAAATGTTTAACAAGTGGAGAGTTAGTTATCTTCCATTAACTTAAAGAAACTATTTTTATTCCCACGCTGATTGATTGGACTCCTATTACCTATTTATCATCATGCTATCAGATCTCAAATATATCCCGCAACAAACAAGATAAATATTTTTATAATCTAAACAAGTCAAAGCCGTACTATCAAAAATTCGATTGATCAATGGATAAGCTACTTAAGAGAAGTCACTAAACGTGTCTTATCTCACACCATAGCATAACTAGTACAATGTAACAACAGATAAACATTAGTGGAAAGAAAAGAAAAAAAAAGATTTGATAACAAGATTAAAATGGAAAATTATTGATAACAAGATAGAGATAAAAACAGAGAGAGATCTGAGTACGGGAAAAGGGAAAGGTGGAATAACTGCCACATACATAAAATAACGTGGAACTACATATTCTTTTTCAGGTGGCCTTCTCAAAATTTGACCTGTGGAAGGATAGTGAACATTTGAACCATTTTCTGATACGAATAACAGATAAAAAGTACACATACAGGTACCCATTAATACTAGCAGGAAGTGTAGGCAAGACACAATGGTTAAAGTTGGTGTTCGTGCTAATGGTAAACAAGTCCTAATTAGAACAGCTGAAGATGAGAAAAACAATTTTTCCTTTCTTGATATTGTCAATAGGGTGGATTTGTTTCCTATAGATTTTGAAAACATCAAAGCTTTCCAAGAAAATGTATATTATTTAACTACACACCATGGAATAAAAGTTGGATTTGTCTGTAAATTTATTATTATGGAACTGAGATCATTGATTCCATCGGTTTTACTCGATGAAACATTTTTCATTAATGATACAGCACATCAGTTGATATTTAAATCACCAGATTTCGAGACAAGAAATAGACAACTTGAAGAAATTGGCCAAATTTTGTATAAATCTCCTGATTGCAAATTAGAAGCTTTAAAAGCTTGGAGAGATGAAAAATATGCCATTTGGGTTGGAGGAAAACCATATGCTTTGTTGGAACGTGCTTTATCCGGTCCCTTTGGTATCATTACCCATGGTTCTCATATCAATGGCTACGTGACCGATCCTGACACCAACGAAATTAAATTTTGGATACCAAGAAGGTCAGCTACTAAGCCTACCTGGCCACTTATGTTGGATAACATTATTGCTGGTGGATTAGGTTATCCATACGGACCGTATGAAACTGTAATTAAGGAAAGTTTAGAAGAAGCAAATTTGGAAAAGACTATTATAGAAAAATATATTGAATCTGTAGGTGTTGTTACTTATTTCCATTATGAAGGTGATGCATACAAAGATAATTTCAATTCAGAGAAATCATACATTGTAGGCGAGGCGGAATTTATTTATGATTTACATCTACCGATTGATATCATTCCTAAACCTAATGATGGAGAGGTAGATTCCTTTTCTTTGATGACATTAGAAGAAGTTGTCCAAGCGTTGGTAAATAAAGAGTTTAAACCAAATTGTGGTCTTATAATGGTGGATTTCTTAATTAGACACGGGTATATCAATGTAGAAAATGAACCCAATTATGTCGAGATTGTTAATAAGATACATAGACATTTGCCATTTCCAACAATTGCATCCAATTGAAAAAGAATTAACGGAAAAAACAACAAAGTAACTTATAATATATTGAAGATATTCAATTTGGACCTACATAAATAAAAAAATGTATATATTAATAAATATTTTATTTTAATAAGGAAACAAACCAAGAAATTATTCATTATTCAACATGTTTACTTATAATGATTTATTTAGAGAAACTTAAAACAATGTTAAACCATTGTCTTAGAAGAATTTCCTTTGGAGTCAAAGCGACATCACCATATGTTAATGGAGCGAAGAAAATGAAGAAAGAGATGACACCGATAGATATTAGGATGATAAAGAAATCTAGGAAGAATGTATATATTTTTGGAGTCATTTCAAATGGTGTTCCTGGAATTTCTTCATCTTTTTCTACACTAATAGATTTACAATCACTAAAGATTACTTCCCAAAGACCAGCAGTAAATAAAGCTGCAATCAAATGAGCTGGTAAGTAATGGTGTAAGAATTTTTGACGTCCCATTAAGAAGAATGGGAAGTAATGACATGCCCAACCGCAAAGTAGAAAGGCTAATGGACAATAAAGTTTCTCTCTAGTCATCTTGTTTAATGCAAAATATGCACGTTTTCTGGTAATTAAATCAGCAGCAACAATACCAAGATAAAGGCAGATGGAGATGACTTCAAACCAAAACCCAATAATGTTACCAATGAAATAAATTTGTTTTCTCTCTGAATCTTTAGTCCAAAAAGATACACCTCTCAAACTGCCTGGCCACGATTGTGGTTGAGATGCAGCAGGATGTTCTGAAGTTAATTTGTTATTATGTTCAAACATCAAGTTTTGTAATTCGTACCATTTGGTGAAAAATGGTAGTTTCTTGACTGCTTTTGGTACATAAACATTTCTAGATGCATCTAGATTGACAATAGAATCAACAGTCCAGACATTACCATTGTCTTTAATCTTCTTATTACCATTAACTTCTTGCTGGTTGAATCCCCACTCAGGTAAGAATTCATCGTTGTGGGTCCAAAGCGCTACTGCAGTGTCGACATGGAAGATACGAAATGATGTCAATTGTGTCTTCACAGCATATCCTACATCGTTCTTAGAGATTGGCTGGAATTCAAAAATCGTTTGTTTATATTTTTCACCCTCTGCTAATTCATCACTAATAGTAGTCACTTCTTCATTAGTTGGATATAAGGGAGACGCAACATCATGAGTTAATAAGAAAGTGTTTGTAGTAACATGTTTCAATCTGAAGTGATCACCTAATAGCAAAGGATCAGAAGCAGACTTTGCTGAATCTAATAGTGGTACAATTTGCCAGTGATTATTGGGGTCTTCTGCATGATAACCTGTGACTTGTTGACCTTCAGTAGAAATACGGCCATCTTCATAGCGTAATGGATAATAAGCTAGGTGAGAGTGCAAGAAAGCATTAGTATCTTTATGTTTAATAGTAATAATATCGTAATAGTTAACTGGTTTAGAATTCATAGTAGCTTCAGAATCCTTTAATGTCTCTTGGAATTCGGCAGACATAAATGCATCACCTTGACCAGAAGTGTTTAAGACTGTAAAATGCACCCAGAACCAAAACAAATATAGTGCAAATGGAATAATAATTAAAGCAACCAGTCTGGTCACAAAATGCTTATAAAATTTCTTCAACGATAAACCAGAACGAATATCTAATAATTGCCATAAATTAATAAGAACAGCAACACCGATAGCAGCATAAGTCATCACACCAACATATTTGGTAGAGATGACAAGAGATAAAGAGATCCCAGTTAAATGCAACCAAATAAACCATTGTTTTGTGAAAGGTTGTTTTAATTGTTCTTTGTAGAATCTAGTATAACAGTAGAAAGTAGAGGCGATAGTGACAAGCAACATTGCATCTAACAAGATTAACCTAGAATCAATAACATGAGCGTTATCAATAGCAACCAACAAAGCACCAAAAGCACAGGTGGTGGCTCTAAAATTTAGTTCCTTCAAGGTGTTAAATAATAGAGGGATAGTTAAGGTGCCTAAGATTGCATTGTACGCACGATAAGCTAAGTATGGTGCAGGGTGTGTTTCATAAGAGTCACCAATTTCATCGAATTTAAAGGAGCCATCATAACCACATAACCAACCGATAAAAGCAATTGCCATTTTAGCAAACGGAGGATGAACATCGAAGAAATAAGATCTCTCTAAATAGTAGGATGCAAATTTACCAAAATGGACTTCATCGAACACAACTTCCTTTGGATACCATAATTTGTAGAATCTGACAAAGGCAGCAAGTAACGTAACAATAACTAACCAGATTTTGTACTGTCTTTCAGAGGATGGTGCCTTTTGAAGTAACCATTTAGCACCAAGTTGATCATAATTGGAGGCTCTCTTAGTGTACTTAAATTTCGGATCATCAACATCAACAGAGGGCTCTCTGCTCGACTTATGTTGTTTTGCAGCCATTTTGAATCAGTATTGCTCTATATCTTTTCAATTAGTATCTGTATGTCTATTCAGTTTTACTCTATCTAATATAAGTATTTACAACACGATATCTCTTCTAACTAATCTCTAATAAATTTCAGTTGAAAGTTAAATAATACTACCAGAAAACCACTTAACTATGAATGTGGTATCGAAATGACCATAAAGAGAACCTAAATCAACTCACCCTTTGTCAATACGGTTTCCAATGTTGTAAAGGGTCCCTTAAGATCTCTTCTTCTTCTACTACCATCTTTATCATATTTTTCTTCTCACCCAGGCATCTTAATTGACATACACTGAAAAACTTTTTCGAAGAAAGAATGGGGGGTTACTTTGTTTTTTTTTTTTTTTTTTTTTTGTCGTTATGTGACAGATTTGGTAAGAACAGAAATTAAAGATCCTCGACTCAACACACGCAGCTGATACGCCGCTATCAAGTGGTTGTTTCGATACCTGAGTTGGTTAGCCATTACATCTTCAGCGAAGGTAACATTAGAATAGTGTCTATTTTATTCTATGGGAGAGAACAAAACTGTATTAGACATAGACCATGGCATTTCAAGAGGAGTGTAGTGGTTTATTTGTAAAATCTATTGGATAGATGAAGATTTAAGTGTTACAATATTACAGAGATTTCTTTCTTTCTTTTTTTTTTTTTTGGACACACGAGTATAAAAGAGATATAGCATAGGAATTCCAAGAATATGTAATGATAATAAATAAAGCAAAAAATGACTATAAAATTACTTTTTTTTATAAAATAATTAACTATCTATGAATTTACATTTGTATAGAAAAAAAAAAGGAAAGGGGACAAAGAATTAATGAATGATATATTTTTTTTATTTTATTCTTTGATATCCCATCTTAACCTCTTCTTCCGCAACAGTTACGTAACTTATAAACCTTGTTGGGCTCTTCTTCTGTCACGTTCTTCAGCAATAGTCAATTTGATACCCTTACCCTTTGGTAAGGAGATATATGGCTTACCTTGTTCACCAATGATGAAAACATTGTTTAATCTGGTAACGAAGGTGTTGTCTAAGGAGTCCTTGATGTGGACTAAATCAAACCCACCATCGTGTCTTTCCTTGTGAACAATAGTACCAACACGACCCAAGTTACGACCACCAGTAACGTAGACTAATTTACCGGTGTCAAACTTGATGAAGTCAGTGATCTTACCAGTAGCTAAATCAATCTTGACAGTGTCATTGACTTTGATGTTTGGGTCTGGGTATCTAATGGTTCTACCATCGTGAGTAACGACGTAAGGAATACCCTTCTTACCTAATTGGACTCTCTTGACCTTACCCAACTTGTAAGTAGCTTCTTCGTCGGTGATTCTGTGAACAGCAAATCTACCCTTGACGTCGTAAACTAATCTGAAGTTTTCGTTGGTGGCTTCTAAAGTAATCACATCCATGAAACCAGCTGGGAAAGTGGTGTCAGTTCTAACTTTACCATCGACTTTGACATGACGTTGCATTAAAATAGCTTTAACTTCACGACCGTTTAAAGCATACTTTAATCTGTTTCTTAAGAAAACAATTAATGGTAAAGATTCACGTAATTTGTGTGGACCAGCAGATGGTCTTGGAGCGTAACAACCGGACAATTTGTCCAATAACCAGTGATGTGGAGCTGCTAATCTCTTAAGATGCTTCTTTCTAGACGTAAAGTAATAATAAAAATGTGTAAATAAATTAACAACAAACAAAACATGATTATTTTCAGTATTGTTATTATTATTTACAAAATAACACCTATTTGTTAGTAAAAGTCGATTCCTTTGATTAAGTGAAATTGAAGAGAAAAATAAAGGAGAGTTTTTTTTATATTGTCGATTTATATTAGATTAGAAACGTTACCAATACACATATCGAGTGATATTGAAATATGATTAGTCTAAGAAAGTAATATAAATTCTATTTTTTCTTTTTTTTTGTTAACTTTGCTCTATAAATAGACGAGAATATTCTTTGAACTCAACATTTCGTTTTAAACATATAATGCCAATAATTGGATTATCTGCAACAAAAATGAATAAAAGAGGAAGGTATGGTTTTATTAGTTTGGTGCATTACTAATTTTCATCTAAGAAATAAGTCATTACAATCGTATCACAGTCTCATTGTAAGTCATTAGCATTTATGAATAGGAAATTAGTCAAATTTAGTCAATATTTCTAAATATTCTGTTTTTACTTTTGTTTGTAGATTTTATATTATATTCAAATTGGGTTTCCATATGGATATATAATGATATATTCATTCAAACATTATTCTAAAACATTTTTCTTTTCTTTTTTTTTTTGAACATTTGATTCTATTCATTTTGCATCCTTATATAGTTAAATACACTTCAAAATAAAACAAATAACAGTACTAAAATTATTTCATAACATATTTACTTTCTTATTACCCCTTTTAGTCCCCCCTCCTTCTTCTTTCTCCTATCTCTGAAAATATCTTTCAATAGCATACGGTCCTCTAGCCATTTCTGCGATTAAGTTAGTTGGTTACTTACACAAACGAACTTCTGAAAAATCTGTTACAACCTGATTACAATATAAGAAGAAGACAAACTGCAAGTACTACAAAAAGAAACGTACAAACACTGACCACAGGAATAAATAACTACTACACGATTAACATATGCAAGTTCCTATATAATCAAATAGTCTTTTTTTTTTTTTTTCTTTTTACGCCTGCCATACACTAATTGTTACACAATAGATGATGGCCTCTGTTTCGAAACTCTTTAAAACTGATCATCCATATTTTTACAGTAGAGAAGGGATGGTCCAATGTCGAAGTTTGTTCCTTGAACCGGTTCATCACCACATACGTAATATTAACAAGATACGTTCAAGCCCATCAATGCCACTGACGACTCTCCTCACTGTCGACCACATAATATGAAAACAGACAACAGATAGTAAATCAACCATATCCAGAGATTGCAAACAACCGGCAAGATTGAATTGGAGGGAGGGGTGGTCTTGTTAACAACCATAGCACATCTGTTGCTTGCACAGCTTTTTACTTAGTGTGTATACCTTTGGATGAATTTTCGGCTTAACCCCCAAAAGATCGAAATTGCATCCAGACTTGATGATTCCTTCTGTTTCTGTCTCTCTCCCTCTTTCTTTCTGTCTCTCTTCCTTTGCTGCTGTTGACCCCACAGGTCCCCTTCTGCTGTGGTCTGTTCCAATGGTGCACAGAGACGATACTTACAAGCAAAGTTGAGAAAAGGCAGTATAAAGGTAACATACAAATGGCTCATCTCGTCCAATGCACAAACCCATTCTTGAATTTTAAAACAGATGGAAAGAGGACGGCGGTGGGTAGAATGCTTGTTTATTTTCCCAAATAGGGAGATTCTGAGAAAAACACACGACACTGCAATCCCAGCAGCATCATGTATGGGTGTTTTGCTGGACCCGACAGTCCTTTTTCATTTTTTATTTTTTTTTTCTTTTTTTTCTTTTTTTTTTGATGTTTCTAAATCCCCGTCTCTCTGCTATTGTCTTACTCGTTGATCTCCAATTTTTTTGTGTCCTTTCTTTCTTTCCTTTTCTTTTTATTTATTTTTATCTTTTTCTTTAAGAGCGCCGTTCCCTTCCCCTTTCCCTCCCCCGGCATTTAAAATCCGACGAGTTCAATTGATAAGCAAAAAAAAAAAAAAAACAAGACAGAAAATGCCGTAACAACAATACAGTGGGACTCGAACGGATTTCTATTAAGCAAATGCAAAATTCCGTTACTTTGAACATTTGCTTTTGCTGTCACTTTTTGTGTTTTTGTGACAAAGAAAGAGTGTTTGTTTCTTTTTCTTTTTTTTTTTTTGTTGTTGGTTCGTCGTCGTCAATCACGATTTGAGCAATCTGATCAGAGATTATTAATCTCTCCAAGGTAAAAAAAAAAAAAAAGATTAGATAAGTGCGGGAGATAGAGAGATATGAGTGTTTTTGTAAAGGTATGTGAGTCTATATTAGAGGACGTCCTTACTATTGGATCGTATTCACTACTATAGTGTATGGTTTACACTTTTCTTTTTTACGTGTTTAATGGATATTTCTTTTCTTTTTCCTTTTTTTTTTTTTTGTTTCTTCTTCTTATATTATAGCACCCCTGTATAATAGGTTGTTCCTAAGACCTTTCTCTATTCCTTCTTTATCCTTGCACAAAAACGACAAGGCATTGTTAATATTCTTTTATATTTAAGCAATCTTCCCACCCCATCCCCCCTCCTCCAAAAAAAAAAAGAAAGGAAGAAAGAAAGAGTAAGGCAGGATCTCGAATTTATTATCACATTATTGAATTGACCAACTTTCTTGGAAAAAGGGAATACACAAACAAATAAACAACATAAATAAAGCAATCTGGTATTTCAAAAAAAAAAAAAAGATTAATTAACATCTTTCTCAATTCGTAATGTCAGCCCCATTAGATTCATCAAAAGTGGTCATCACACCAGTAGCAACCCCTTCTAAACCATTACCAAATGATCAATTGATCTTTGGTAAGACTTTCACTGATCATATGTTGACTGTGGAATGGACAAAAGAAAATGGATGGGATACCCCACACATCCGACCATATGGGCCCTTATGCTTGGATCCCTCTGCCGTTGTCTTCCACTACGCATTTGAATTATTCGAAGGCATGAAGGCTTACAGAACCAAAGATAATAAAATCACACTATTCAGACCTGAAATGAATATGAAACGTATGAACAAATCCGCTTCTAGGATCCTGCTACCCAACTTCGACGGTGAAGAATTGATTAAGTTGATTGCACGACTAATTGAACAAGATAAACACTTGATCCCGGAAGGTCAAGGTTATTCCTTATACATTAGACCAACCTTGATTGGCACTACCACCACTCTGGGTGTGTCTCCACCGGATAAAGCGTTACTTTTCGTTATTTGTTCTCCAGTGGGACCATATTACAAGACAGGTTTCAAAGCAGTTAGATTAGAAGCTACAGATTATGCTACTAGAGCATGGCCAGGCGGTTGCGGTGATAAGAAGTTGGGTGCCAACTATGCCCCATGTGTCTTGCCACAATTGCAAGCTGCCGAACGTGGATATCAACAAAACTTGTGGTTATTTGGTCCAGAAAAGAATATAACAGAGGTGGGCACCATGAACTGTTTCTTTGTGTTCACGGAGTCTGCCACTGGTAAGAAAGAGTTGGTCACAGCTCCACTAGATGGAACCATTTTGGAAGGTGTGACAAGAGACTCTATTCTAACTTTAGCAAGAACCAGATTGGATCCAAATGAATGGACTATCAGTGAACGTTATTGTACGATTAATGAAGTGAAAGAAAGGGCTGAAAAGGGTGAGTTGGTGGAAGCATTTGGTTCTGGGACTGCGGCTATTGTGTCTCCAATAAAAGAAATTGGCTGGAAGGGGACTCCAATCGACATTCCTTTATTACCAGGAGAACAAAGCGGTGCATTTACAAAACAAGTAGCACAATGGATCGGCGATATTCAATATGGGAAAGAACAGTTTGAAAACTGGTCAAGAGTTATTACTGATTTGTAAAAAAAGAAAAAAACAAATAATATTTTTATCTGGTATTATAAGAAAACCAAATTCTGAGTTAAAAAAAAAAAAAAAAAAAGAAAGAAAGAAAGATTGTTTTTTATGTATGTGTGTATATATTACATTGTATGTACGTTATGTTTGTTTCCATAATGGATAACCGTAACAGAAAATAACTGTCATACTAAGCATGGTTGAGTATAATATCGAAACATTGAGTATTTTAGTAACAACAGCATTGCAGTATCTATATTTGTATGTGTATATAATTCTTTTTTTTTTTTTTGTGTGTGTGTGTTTTGTTTTTGTCAATAGAGTCTGTCCCAAGAAAAGTAATTGCATACTCAACTAAAAATAAAATCGCCAAGCGACAGTTGCCATTTTGTAAAACAATACCGAACAAAAGAGAAGGACATCCGTGCAGATATTAGACAATTGGCTGCTGCAGGATAAAAATAGTGACGGATGTGTTTTATATTTCATGCATTGAATTGCAATTATTTGTCACATTGTCTCAACAGTAACAATATATTTATAATACAAAAGCAATTTACAATTGCTGCCGTTGAACATACAGTAGACAATAATAGCCTGCACCAACTAGGGATACATGTTATCCACTTTAAAAACGGTATGGTATTATATTTAGAAAGCACCGATTACAATAATAACCTTAAAATCCTGTAGTTATCTATTTTAGTAGATGAATGAAGACACGGTGTATGACAATAGTGATTGTTTTTCTACATATTTCCCTTGTTTGTTTGTTTGTTTGTTTGTTTGTTTGTTTGTTTGTTTGTTTATACCTCCTATTTTCTCTTTTCCTTTGCCAGAAGTAACAAAACTAGAACGTGACAATAGAAGGAAGCACCCTTATCACAATACAGAGGTCTGCCAGAACAAACAATAGAGCCCCGCATGTGGAACATTGTTTCTGTTCTTTTGTGTCTTCTGGCTCTCTGCAACGAATTTTCCTTGGCAGAAAAAAAAGTGTGCTTCCCCTCATGCTTTACTTGGTAGTATAATATATATATATATATATATATTGCTTATCATCAAGAAATATATTTCACTGGTTAAGTTAAGTTCACCAGCATAATATATATACTATTATTTTATTCTTGATTATTTGTTATTTATTTATTTACTTTAACGTTTGTATTTACTGTATTTCATATTTTTCAATTATCCAGAAATCAAATTGTATCATTTCCAATACATATATTTATTAATTAATTAATCACATCTTTTTTATTTTTGTTTTTTTTTTTTTTTTTAATAATACTTAAGTTTGTTAAAAAGAAATAGATTAAATCAAATAGACAAACAAACAAACATATATATACATATTTTTAGTTCATTATTAGTATTTCCTTACTTTTTCATCTTCTATTTCTTATTAATTAGCTCATAGTTTTTCACTCTATCTATATTTCTTTTTATTTCTTTTTATTTTATTTTATTTTTATTTTTATTTTTGCTTATTGTTAAGAATGTCTTCAGAACCTGTTGCTCCTCTATCCTCCATTACTCATTCCACCATCTCTCAAAGCTCTTATAAAGAAGATAACAATGACTTAAATAATAATAATAATAATCGTTATCCTGGATATCATGACAACGAAAATAATGATACTTTAAATAACGAAAATGCTTATTTGAAAAAAATCGATGAAGGCATTGGTCCAACTAATGAAATTACTGAAATTCCTAAAAAACCTGCCTCTGCTTACATAACCGTCTCAATTCTTTGTTTAATGATAGCGTTCGGCGGTTACATCTTTGGATGGGATACTGGTACTATTGGTGGGTTCATTAATCAAAGTGACTTCAAAAGAAGATTTGGTCAAAGTGCATCTAATGGTACTTACTATTTCTCTAAAGTTAGAACTGGTTTGATCGTGTCCATCTTCAATATAGGTTGTGCTATAGGCGGTATCGCATGGTCTAGGATTGGTGATATATGGGGTAGGAGACTTGCATTAGTTTGGGTCTCCATTGTTTATATGGTTGGTTTAGTCATCTCTATATCTTCTATCAATAAATGGTATCAATATTTTATTGGAAGAATCATATCAGGTATGGGCGTCGGCGGAATAGCTGTTTATTCCCCACTAATGATCTCAGAAGTATCGCCAAAACATATCAGAGGTACCCTGGTCGCCTGTTATCAATTGATGATAACGCTAGGTATCTTCTTAGGTTATTGTACAAATTTCGGTACCAAAAATTATAATAATTCTACCCAATGGAGAGTACCATTGGGTTTAGGTTTTGTGTGGGCCTTACTGATGATTGCTGCAATGATTTTTGTACCTGAATCGCCAAGGTTTCTAATTGAGGTAGGTAGAATGGAGGATGCTAAAAAATCTATTGCTAGATCCAATAAAGTTAGTGTTGATGATCCATCGGTACAAGATGAAGTTGATCTGCTTCACTCTAGTATTGAACTAGAAAGAGCTGAAGGTACTGCCACCTGGAAAGAATTGTTTTCTCCAAAGGGGAAAATTTTACAACGGTTAATAATGGGTATCTTTATCCAATCTTTACAACAACTAACGGGTGCCAATTATTTCTTCTATTATGGTACCTCTATCTTTCAGTCTGTTGGTTTGCAAGATTCCTTTGAAACTTCTATTATCATTGGTGTTGTGAATTTCGTTTCTACTTTTATTGGTATATATTTCGTAGAAATATTTGGCCGTAGAAAGTGTTTACTATGGGGGTCTGCTGCAATGGTTTGTTGTTATGTAGTCTATGCATCGGTAGGTGTGACAAGATTGTATCCGAATGGTAGAAGCCAACCCTCTTCAAAGGGTGCAGGAAACTGTATGATCGTCTTCACTTGCTTTTTTATCTTTTGTTTTGCTACCACATGGGCACCGATTGCATATGTTATTGTAGCAGAAACTTTCCCATTAAGGATTAAAACTAAAGGTATGTCAATCTCAATCTCTGCAAATTGGATTTGGAATTTCTTAATCAGTTTTTTCACACCTTTTATTACTGGTGCAATCAATTTCTACTATGGCTATGTTTTTATGGGATGTTGTGTTTTTGCATTCTTGTATGTTTTCTTCTTTGTACCAGAAACTAAAGGGTTAACTCTGGAGGAAGTTAACACTATGTGGGAAGAAGGTGTTTTGCCATGGAAATCTTCTAATTGGGTACCTCCATCAAGAAGATCTGCAGACTACAACGCTGAAGAGTTGGCACACGATGAAAGACCATGGTATAAAAAGATGCTTGGCTAAGCATCGAAGTCACACTCAAAAAATCCTACTATTAACATAATTTTTATCATCTTGCTTATTTTTAGTCCTATTTTGTTTCATCTTTATTCTATTTCACATTGTTTTTATATGCATATACGTTTACATTACTATAAATTAATGAAATTTTTTCTTTTATCGGTTAACTCGAACAAAAAAAAACATGGTGTGAGTGATAATAACACATAACCTACACGTTTATTTTGAAATATCTTTATTTTATAAGTTAATTATACTATCTACACAGATAAAGATATCAGTTCTTATGAAAAAGGATATTTTGGAATTTATTGTCCTAGATATGAAAATACTAAAGAAAAAATATTAAAAATTTGATAAAATTAAGAAACATATACAGTGTATAATCATATATAAAAATGTAACATTAAATATATCAGAGTCATGATGTTTCATTAGTGAACAGACAATACAAAACTAAATTGATAAAAAGCAATGAAAATAAGAGATGTATTCCTTTGAATGATCTATCATCAACTAAATTAACAAAGCTGCAGCAGCTAAGATACATGCACCAACACCAACAAACTCTTTAGCGGCCCCATTTTCATTGACTTGTTGTTCAATGACAGGTTTGGAAGAGGTGGTAGATTGTGCAGATTTAGTTATTTGGACAACGGTAGTGGGTACAGAAGTAGTCATTGAGGCGGATTTCTTAGATTGACAGACTTCGTCACAGATAGTAGATGTAACAATAGAAACCTTCTTAGAAGTAATTGTTGATGTAGATTCAGCTAATTTCTTTGATTGACAAACTTCATCACAAACAGTTTCTGTTGTTTCAGAGGTATTTTTAACTGTGGTGGAAACAACTGTGGATGACTCAGATGGACAACTAGTGATTGTTGTAGTATTAGCATAATGGTTCGTAACTGTATTCCACATAGTTGTCACATTAGAGTATTTAGAAGAGTCAGCAATAAGAGATGTTAACACTGGTGAATTGATGGAAGAGGATGTAGTATTTTGAACGTATCTTACTGAAGATGTGGATATTGATGAAGGTGATGCTATACTAGAGGATAGAGAAGTGGTAGTAGTGGAGTTGGTAGTTGCAGGAGCAGAAAAAGAAGCCATGCTAGAGGAAAGACCAGAAGAAGAGGCTAAGGTATTGGAAGTTGATAGTGCAGAAGAAGAAGAAATAGAGGTAGTAGATGTGGAAATAACAGAAGAAGAAATAATGGAAGACGACGATGGGGTTGAAGAAGAAGAAGTAACAGAAGAGATAGAAGATGTCAATGAGGAAGCATTAGTTGTACTTGAAGTTGTAGAAGAGGAAGAGACGATAGAAGATGAAGAGGATGCTAAAGTAGTAGCACTAGAAGTTGTCGAGGATGAAGAAGAGGCTACAGAGGAAGTAGCACTAGAAGATGTAGACGATGAAGAAGTTGCTACAGAAGAAGAAGAAGTAGTAGTAGAAGTGGTAGAAGTAGTAGAAGAGGAAGTGGAAGAGGAGGTAACCGGGGTAGCATTAATACCTGTGACAGCAATACCTTCACTGTCCAAATAGGCCTGAAGAGATGGTAAGATTCTTGTAGAATACCAAGGAACACCAGTTAACATCATTTGAACAGTTGATGGATCAATACCAGTCAAGGCAGTAGTCCAGGAATCATCAGTAGTGTCCATCATGGCTTGGATAACAACATTGTTTAACACAGTTGGATATGGTTGGTCTGGGTTTTCATTTCTAAAGGAAAGATATTCCATCATATTACCAACAATATCTCTAACATATACAGCCAATTCGGCCATTTGAACATCTTCAGCAGTAATAGGTAAAGTAGTAACAGCATTGACTCCGTTGATTGTAGCAATAGTAGCTGCAGCTACTATATATTTATTAACCTTAACCATTTTTATTATTGTGATTTTTTTTTGTCAAATGACTAGCTTGGTTAATTAGATTTACCTAAAGAAATACAATTAACTAATACTTTTAAATCGAACAAATTTTAAGCTATCAACATATAGTACAAAATAGTTACAACATTGCTAACACACACACATACATATATATATATATATATTCTTTAATATTTTTTTATGACATAATTACAAAACAGATGTGCACCTTCTTGAAAGATAGGCAATACTATTGTTTTATTAGATAGATGATTTAAACGAGTATATTAGAGTTAAAACAACAAGATATATGACCATATATTGATATGCACTAATTGGGAATTGTGGTTGAAAACTACTTAAAAAAACATACACCAAATAAACAAAGACACACCCATCACCTCATCAAGTAAGTCAAATTGGCTAAGTTAATGGCTCTTACATAGAATACCACCATATAGAGTACAAAGCAAAGATAGTAAATATCACTCATTTTTTCAAATTACTAGGAGATCTATTGGGATTGTTATAAATAAGTAATTCGTTCCTAAAGCACGTTTTGGGGTAGTTTGCTATACAAGTATTACATAGATCTACAGATCTATCATCCAACTGACACAATTGTATTATTCCAGCTCTCTTATTTCGTATAGTAAATTTGCACAACTTTCCCCTTTCGAACAGTTTTGTTTATGAATAGTTGTTATTTACTAAAGAATCCTTTACTGTGGACAAAAAAAAAGAAAAAGACATTTGTACTGCATTTTTTTTTTAAATTTTTATTTTTTTGTTATTACATGCATAAAGAGATCTTTCCTAAAAGGGGAACACACTGACAAACCAATCTCTCGTTTAAATAAAAGAATTAGTAAATAAACAAACAAGAAAACAAACTTTAAACATTCAACGCTTGTCTCGTTAATCGTTTACTTAAAATAAGTTACATTTATTAGTACTATTATCTTCTTGTTTTTGTTGATACAAGGCTTCAGTAGCTAAAACCCTATTAAAATTCATCGAAAATTTTTAATTACTTCTCGACATTTTTTTATATTTGACTTAGGATATTCATATCTTTCTAAAAGTTCAATTAAAATAAATGCCTATACAAAGACCCTTGTTACTTGTTTCTCAGAAAAACTACACATGTTTAGCCGAATATTTCACTTTGCTAAGCATTAGAAAATTTTTTTATTAAAATTTGATTTGAACCTATCAAGCCTGTTCAAACAATTATGTTTGTCGTATTTAATTGGTGATGCATTTTGGGTTTCTTACCAAGCATCAAAACTTGTTTAGCTCAACATACTCTTATTATTTAATTAACAATATCTCTATACTAGTATTGACCGCTACTATATAATATCTTTGGACTTAACTTAGAGGATTAGTATATATAACAATAGAACATTTTATAAAAACATTATGTTCTGTACATGTCATTATTTGAAAATAAAATATCCTTTACTTGTTATTTATAACTGTTAGTAGACTTTTATACTACTCAGTATCTACAATTGGAAAAAAATATCAATTCTTACTATTGGTAAACACATAAAAGATATCCCCCTTGGCTATTGTCTACTAAATTATAGATTAGCAAGTATTCAAGGTAAGAACCTCTATTCTCATAGCATAGAAAAAAATGACAAGTACGAATGAAACAACCAATATTTACTATTTTTTTTCCATAAATTAAAATTTGAATCTGACGATAAGCCAAACTTATTTTTCTTATAGTAAAGAAGAAGGACTTATTTCAGATCATGTTAAACATTTGCCGAAAACTTTACCTTGCTATAAGCTCATTAATATTAGGATAAATCATCAGGAGATGTTTTCATCTTTCTAACCATTAAATTTATTAGTCTTTAGTGCATAGCTAATTCTGACAAATCTTTTGACCCCTTTCCCAGTTAAATTGTGGATGTACAATTTCCTAATTGAAGAAATAAATTTAGAATATCTGAGAAAGCTTTTGATTTTCCATAATCAATGTTACAGTTACAATAAATCCACATCGAAAAATTATTTTATATTTTTTTTTCTTCATTTGGTTCAGTGATGATATAAAGGATTTACAGTAATTGCTTCTGGGTAATTAGTTTTTTAATGATTATGGTACATACAATTTCTGTTTCACACTCAACAGTATTATTTCTTATCTAACTCCACGGAATGGAGGAGGTGGAGAGGGTGAAAGAATTTGATGGAGGAAATTGACACCTGCTAATTTTCTATTCCACAACAGTTCGGCCGAGATATGCTCCATATAAATTTTTTTTCATAAATTACCATTTCGGCCGAAGTAGCTTTAATATTCGGCCGAGTTTTTAGGAAAAATAATTAAAGGTTCTATTTATTACCTTACATTTTGAATAAATAAGCGATTAATCAAACATGTATCGTTGATCATAACAAGAAACAGAAAAAATCCATACCATATGCAAAAATATATAAGCTAAACTCTTTTTTTTGATATCTAACCCATTCTTGTAAAGTAATTTTTTTTTGAAAGTTTGTGTCTGTTCTTATTACCTAGCATCATAGAAAGCCAAGTAGAAATACACAACAAACAAAGTAATCTATATATATTTCACAATGAGTTTAGTCAAGCAAGTCCCCTTTGGCAAGACTGGTATCAAAATTTCCCCAATAATTGTGGGTTGTATGTCTTTTGGTGACCCTAAATGGCAACCTTGGATACTAGAAGATGAAGAAAAAATATTTGAGATTTTAAAGTATGCATACGATCACGGTATAAGAACTTTCGATACAGCAGATGTTTACTCTAATGGTAAAAGTGAAAGATTGTTAGGTAAGTTCTTGAAAAAATATAATATTAAAAGAGAGACAGTTGTTATTATGACAAAAATCCACTTTTCCGTAGATGAAGATATGGAGATAAAAACAGGTGATTGGTTTCCAAGTTTAGACACTAAAGAAGGAATTCGGTTAGCAAACCAACAGGGTCTATCCCGTAAACATATTATTGCTGGTGTGAAAAACTCTGTAGAGAGATTAGGCACCTACATTGATGTGTTACAAATTCACAGATTAGATCATGACACACCAATGAAAGAAATCATGAAAACTTTGAATTGGGTAGTAGAACAAGGTTACACAAGGTATATTGGTGCTTCGACTATGCGTGCAACTGAATTTGTTGAACTACAAATGATTGCTGATAAATATAATTGGTTCCAGTTTGTTAATTTACAAACACAATATAACTTATTGTATAGGGAAGATGAAAGAGATTTGATTCCATTTGCCAAAAGACATGGTTTATCTATGACTCCATGGTCCCCTAATGCACACGGTCAATTGACAAGACCAATATCACAACAAACACAAACTGAAAGAGGGTCCTTTGGAATGTCCTTCTTGCCTATGAGTGACGCAAACAAAACAATTATTAGTAGGGTGGAAGAACTTTCTAAAAAATACAATGTATCAATGGCAGTTATATCAACTGCTTGGATCTTAAGTAAAAAATTTTGTCCAATTGTGGGAATGAATTCTGTTAGTAGAGTTGAAGATGCCATTAAAGCAACAAAGATCCAATTAACAGAGGAAGATATCAAATACCTAGAAGAACCTTATCAACCAACTAAATATTTAATATGAAAAGGTTTTTTCTCCTACATAAAAGTTAATTGTCCTTTAAAATTTAAAATAACAAATCTCTTCAATATTTGCAGTATTTTTATTATTATATGTGTTGATGCAAATATACTATAATATATAAGATTTGTAAAGTTTTACAAATCCAATATATACTTCTTTTTTAATAATATTTTATTGTATTTTATTTTATCTTATTTTTTATATCACTAACACATACATGTTAAAGTATATGTATTGTAGATGCTTGACAGTAAATAATATAGTTTTATAAAAAGAAGACGTATCAG
>JAKZLQ010000151.1:0-14324 GCA_023309525.1 Arxiozyma bovina | reverse complement strand
CCATACACCCATACACCCATACACCCATACACCCATACACCCATACACCCATACACCCATACACCCATACACCCATACACCCATACACCCATACACCCATACACCCATACACACACCCATACACCCATACACCCATACACCCATACACCCATACACCCATACACCCATACACCCATACACCCATACACCCATACACCCATACACCCATACACCCATACACCCATACACCCATACACCCATACACACCCATACACCCACACTCCCATACACCCACACTCCCATACACCCACACTCCCATACACCCACACTCCCATACACCCACACTCCCATACACCCACACTCCCATACACCCACACTCCCATACACCCACACTCCCATACACCCACACTCCCATACACCCACACTCCCATACACCCACACTCCCATACACCCACACTCCCATACACCCACACTCCCATACACCCACACTCCCATACACCCACACTCCCATACACCCACACTCCCATACACCCACACTCCCATACACCCACACTCCCATACACCCACACTCCCATACACCCACACTCCCATACACCCACACTCCCATACACCCACACTCCCATACACCCACACTCCCATAAACCCACACTCCCATACACCCACACTCCCATACACCCACACTCCCATACACCCACACTCCCATACACCCACACTCCCATACACCCACACTCCCATACACCCACACTCCCATACACCCACACTCCCATACACCCACACTCCCATACACCCATACACCCATACACCCATACACCCCACATCCCATACACCCACACTCCCATACACCCACACTCCCATACACCCACACTCCCATACACCCACACTCCCACACTCCCATACACCCACACTCCCAACACTTCTACTACATCTATTTCATATCCTACTATATTTCTTATCTATCTCTCTAACTCTCTTCGTTTTTATTTACTATTATTAACTTATATATCTCAAATACATTTACTACTTCTTTTCCTCTCTTATATTATCTCTTATTCCTAACCTAACATCCTCTCCACCTACTCCTCTCTTTCTCATCCCTATCCCACTTCTATCTCTTACTCCACTCCTTTCCATCACCATCCTCTCATATCCCATTTCTTATTATCTCCCCCATATCCCCCTACCCTATACCTCCATCCAACATTCACCCCTCCCCATCATCTATTCTTATCCTCTCATTCTTCATTCTACTCCATTCCACCTATTCCTATCTTATCCATTCATTTCATACATTCCCTCCAATACCACTTCTCTACATTCTAATATCCATACATCTATTTCACCTCACCCCTTTACACCAAGGATCATATTACTCTTCTTCTCCAACTACACCACAATAATACTAACATTATCCATTACCCTATATATACACCCCACCCTCTTCTCATCATATTTACCCTAATCATCCCTTTTATTACTACCTTATCTTCTAATACCTACATATCCTTACTACTTTTATCTCTACGGATCTTCCTATTTCCTAATAATATACATATTAACATTCTCTACTTCTCCTCTATCTATACACCCCACCATCCTTTTTTATATTTACCCACATTATCACTACTTTCATCAATTTATTATTTACCACCTATATATATACATACTCTACTAATTTTCCCTTATTCTATAATTATACCACTCTAATATTAATATTCTCTACTACTCTATATCCATACACCCCAATTAACTCTACTTTATCTTCTAATCCCTACATATCCTTACTACTTTCTATCAATCTTCCCTTCTTCTATAATTATATCACTATAATATTAACATTCTCTACTACTCCTATACATATACACCCCACCATCTTTTTTTATATTTACCCCAATTAACACTACTTTTATCAATTTATTATTTATCACCTACATATATATATTATACTACTCTTCCCTTATTCTACAATTATACCACTCTAATATTAATATTCTCTACTACACTATATCCATACACACCATCATCCGTTCTATATATCAATCTCAATTATCTCTACTTTACCACTTTACCTTCTAACACCTACATATCTTCACCACTCTCAACTCTCTACGGATCTTCCTATTTCCTAATAATATACATATTAACATTATCTATTACTCTTTATATACACCCTCTTTTCATTATATTTACCCCAACTATCTCTACTTTTATCTTCTTATTATTTAATCCCTATATATCCTTACTCCTTTCTACTAATCCTCCCTTTTTCTACAATTATATCACAATAATACTAACATTATCTATTATCCTATATATACACCCCACCATCCTTTCTATATATTTACCCTAATTAACTCTATTTTCTCACTTTATCTTCTCACACCAACATATCCTTACTATTTTCTATATCTATACCATAATAATATTAACATTCTCTACTACTCTCCTATATCTATACACCCTATTCTCATTTCAATATATTATCCTCAATTAACTCTACTTTTATCTTCTAATCCCTACATATTCTTACTATTTTCTACACCTAGATTACGATAATATAAATAATAAATATTAATATTCTCTATATCTACACACCCCACCATCCTTTCTATATATCCACCCCAATTTACTCTACTATTGTTACCTTATTATTTAACACCTATATATCCCTACTATCTTTAACTCTACCAATATTTACATTATCTACACCTATACCACAATAATACTAACAATATCGATTACTTTATATCTATACACCCCACCATCCTTTTTCATATTTACCCCAATTAACTCTACTCTATCTCCTTACCTTATAATACTTACATATCCTTACTACTTTCAACTCTCTACTATTCTTTCTATTTTACGATAATATCAATATTAATATTCTCTACATCTATTCACCCCACCATCCTTTCAATATACTCACCCTAATTAACTCCACTTTATCATTCTATATTCTATCACCTACATATTCTTCCCTTTATCGACACCTATACCACAACAATACCATCATTCTCTACTTCTCCTACACATATACACCCACCCTCCTTTCTATCTATCAATCTCAATTAACTTTACTTTTACTATTTAACTCCTACATATATATACTCTACCAATCTTTCCCTCTTCTATAATTATACCACTATAATATTAACATTCTCTACTACTCCTATACATATACACCGCACTCTCTTATCATTATATTAATCCCACATAACTCTACTTTAACACGTTATCTTCTAAGACCTATATAATTTTACTACTTCCAACACTTTACTAATCTTCCCTTTTTCTACACCTATATCTATACACCCCACCATCCTTTCTATATATCCACCCCAATTTACTCTACTATTATTATCTTATTATTTAACACCTACATATCTACATACTACCAATCTTCGCTTCGTTTACACCTACACCATAATAATACTAACATTCTCTACTACTCCTATATCTATACACCCCAACATCCTTTCAATACATCAACGCCAATTAACTCTACTCTCCCACTTTTTCTTCTAATACTTACATATCCTTACTACTCTGAACTCTCTACCAGATTACTCTTTTTCTCCATCTATATCACGATAATATTAATAATCATAATTACTCTACTTATTCATACACCCCACAATCCTTTCTATATACTCACCTCAATTAACTTTACTTTTATCTTCTAACACCTATATATTTTTACCACTTCCAACTCTTTACTACTCTACTTCTCCTATATCTATACACCCCACCATCATTTCAACACACCAACCTCAATTTACTCTCCTATTACTACCCTACCCTCTAATATTTACATATTCTTCATACTCTCAACTCTCTATTAATCTTTCCTTCTTCTACAATTATACCATAATAATATTAATATTTTCTACTACTCTATTCTCTATAATTCCACATACGTATATACCACTATAATATTAACATTCTCTATTACTCTACTTTCAATATATCCATATATCCCACCATCTTTTAAATATATCTACTTCAACTAACTCTACTATTACTACCTTACCTTCTAATATTTACATATCCATACTACTTTTACCTCAACTAATCTTCCCTTCTTCTACACCTACACCATAATAATACTAACATTTTTTATTACTCCATATCTTTACACCCCAACCATCTCTACTATTACTACCTTACCTTCTAATATATATATTTTCTATACTCTCTACTATTCTTCCTATTTCACTATAATATTTACATTATCTACTCTCTATATCTATACACCCCACCCTCCTTTCTATATATTTACCCCAACTAACTCTACTATCATTTCCTTATTATTTAACACCTACATATCCTCACCACTACTTACTGGAAACCAAAATACTATTTTCTACAACTATTTCATGATAATATCAACAATAATATTCTCTATATCTATACACCCCACCATCTTCTTATTATATTTACCTCAATTAACTACCTTCATCTTCTAACACCCATATATTTTTACCACTTCCAACTCTTTAATACTCCATTCTCTATATCCACACACCCCACTATCCTTTCTATATATCAATCTCAATTAACTTGACTTTTATGATTTATTACCTACATATCCTCACTACTTTCACATCTCTACTAATCTTCCTATTTTATGATAATATAAATATTAACATTCTCTACTTTCACTATATCTATACACCCAACCATCCTTTCTATATATCCACCTTAACTATCTCTATTATTACCACCTTATCTTCTAATACCTACATATAATTATTACTGTCAACTCTCTACTAATCTACTTATTCATACACCCCACTCTCTTATCATTATATTAACACCACATACACTCTACTATTATCTCCTTAACTTCCAATACCTACATATCCTTACTATTTTCTACACCTATATCACAATAATACTATAATTCTCTTTTACTCTATATCTATACTCCTCACCATTTTCTCAATATATCCACCCCAATTAACTCTACTATTACCACCCTATCTTCTAATACCTACATATCTTTACTATTTTCTCCAACTATTTCATGATAATATAAATATTAACATTATCTATTATTCTATACTTCTATACACCCCACCATCATCTCATTACATCACTTCAATTAACTCTATTCTCTCACCCTATATTCTAACACGTATTCTTTTCCCCACCACTATTAACTTTCAACTACTCTTCACTTTTTCTACATCCATACCACTATAATATTAATAATCTCTATTTCTCTACACACCACAATCTTTTTTATATATCAACCCTAATTATTTCTACTATTACCATCTTACCTCCTAATATCTACATCTATACACTCCACCATCCGTTCTATATATTCACCTCAATTAATACCACTTAACTCTACTTTTATCTTCTTATCATTTAATACCCACGTATCCCTACTACTCTCAACTCTTTACTAATCCTCCCTTCTTCTACAGTTATACCACTATAATAGATATATTACTCTATATCTATACACCCCACCATCCATTCAATATATCCACCCCACTTGACCCTACTTTTATCATTTAACACCTACATATCCTTACTACTCTCTATTAATCTTCCTTTCTTCTACAATTATACCATAATAATATTAACATTATTTACTTCTCCTATATATATACACTCCACCGTCCTTTCTATATATTTACCCTAATTAATTCTACTATTACCATCTTACCTCCTAATATCTACATCTATACACTCCACCATCCTTTCTATATATTCACCTCAATTAATACCACTTAACTCTACTTTTATCTTCTTATCATTTAATACCCACGTATTCCTACTACTCTCAATTCTTTACTAATCCTCCCTTCTTCTACAATTATACCACTATAATAGATATATTACTCTATATCTATAGACCCCACCATCCATTCAATATATACACCCCAACTAACTCTACTATTACCATTATATCTTCTAAGACCTACATATCCTTACTACGTTCTATTAATCTTTCTTTCTTCTACAATTATACCATAATAATATTAACATTATTTACTTCTCCTATACATATACACTCCACCGCCCTTTCTATATATCGACTCTAATTAATTCTACTCTTATCATCTAACACTTACATATCCTTACTACTTTCAACTCTCTTCCAATATTAACATTATATATTACTCTTTATATACACCCCGCCATCCGTTCTATATATCTACTTCAACTAACTCTAATTTTAACACTTTATCTTCTAAAACTCACAATATCTTTATCATTTTCAACTCTTTACTAATCATCCCATCTTCTACAATTATACCACAATAATATTTCTTGGAAAGTAGTGGTATTAGTAGTTAATACAGTCATGACTTAAGTTATTAGTAAATTGGATCTCTGGTTTGTTAAAATTCTATACAAATAATATACATAAATATATAATATGTTTATACATAAAATACAAATTGATCCTTCATATTTTTATTTCTCATTTTAAAATATTTTTCTTCTTGAAAAATTTTTTTTTTTTTTTTTTTTTTTTTAATTAACATTCTTGACGATATAAATAAAACAGTCTTTAATATAGAAATATAATGGGCATGGTGTCCATGTTCTAACAGAACTTGGTCGTTGTATGATATTAAGAGTCACCTCTTAATATCAGTACTAAGACACGCTTATATAAGATAATTACCTCTGGCCTAATTCCTCAATAATCAAAGGCCTCTCGTCAAGATCTGATATAATTATCACTCCCTGAAAATCCTCCAATCAGGTTCAATACAATATACGAGCCACTGCGCACATGGCTGTACCAATCCTCCACCCAGACACTCAGGTGTTACCCGCAGGATTGCGTATCTACTGGACTTCCAGTTAGGTTCCTTACACGTACCCACTTCCACCTAAATATACTTTTTTTACACAAACCATATTTTTTCACACTATTCAACTCCAACCAATCCCTCTTCTTCCCCACTCATGGACACCCACCCACTGACATTCTCACCCACTCTCCCATACCTCATCTCCATCTCTTCCACACACACACTGATACACTCACTCTCCTATTCACCCAATCTTCCCTACTATATCCCTTCATACACCCATACGTCCTCTGTTTCATTACGCACTGTCTTTCAATATACTCTCATTTTTATTCCATACCTCAATACTTCTCCTTACTCTCTCGCCCATCATCTCTATATTTATCACTTACATACCACTCTACTCTTTCTTTCTACCTACTCTACTCTCTTACTATTATCCCTTTCGTACAAACACTCCTTCAATATCCATTTTCCTATTTCCTCTTACTCAAACCACCTCTCACTCTCCTCCAACCTATTCCTGTCTCTTCCACTCTCTCCCTACGCTCCCCCTCTTCTCATTCTGCTATCTATATTTCTATATTTATCATCTCAATATCTTATCTACAAACATCTATCGTACATTCTCCCCATTATCTCTTCTCAACCTTTTATCCCCCATTCTACTCCTCCTCACCTCTTTCTCTCGGATCTATTTACCTCTTCCATTCCTTCTTCCATTATTTTTCCTCGCACACCCTTACACCCTCTTTACCTCACCACTCTCCACCGGGAACCAATTTTCCCTTTCTCTCCTGCTATCACCACCATGGGATACATATTCACATTATCTATTACTCTCTATTCTAATACCCACATATCCCCCTTCCCTCACCCTTTTCACCTCGAAAACAACATACCTCTCTTTCTCCCACACCTCCATGATATTATCCATACTGACATTCCCTACTCTCCATACACCCCACCATCATATCTCTGTTCTCAACTCAATCTACCCCACTTCTACTACTCTCTGTTCTAATATCAATATTCACATCCTTGCCACTTTCTACCGGTAGCCAATATATTCTTCTTCTCGAATTATCCTATGACATACAGTTTAACATTCTCTATATCTCTACACACCCCATCATCATATATCTGTTTTTACCTTAACACTTTTTACTTCTACTACTCTATATGCTAATACCCACATATCCTTCGAACTTTCTACCTATAACCAATATACCCCTTTTCTAGGACTTCCTCATAATAACGTCAATATTAGCATTATCTGTTACTCTATTTTCTTTATTTTTATATATCACCCCATCTCTTCTCTCTAGCTATCTTCTAACACCTACATATCCTTACCACTTTCTAGCCATAATCAATGAATCATTCTTTTCCTATCTCTTCCATAATAATATTAATATTTACCCTCTCCATTACACTACTCTCTATATTTCTATATAATACCCCATTTTTTCTCTGTTTTCTCTTCAATCCACTCTACTACTCCCACTCTATATTTTGACACTCACATATCCTTCCAACGTTCAACAGGGAATCAATCTGTCTTGATTCTCCTACTGATCCACCATATACTACATATTTACCTTCTTTGTTACACTACCTTCCATACTTTGATACAACACACTCTCTCCTCTCTTTTTGCTATCACTCTACTCTCAATATTCTAAGACCCTATTTACCTCACCACCTTTCTCCAAATACCCCTTCATAACAAACATAATCACATGCTTTATTTCTTTACTTTCTATGTCTCTACATGTCACTCCCTCTTCTCTATATACTAACTTCAATGTAATGTACTTCTACAATATTATCTTTTATTACTTGTACATCCTGTTTACCTCACTACTTTTAACTATCTACCAAACCACTTTATTTTCTCTAAATTCCCCACTATGACATATATTTTAATATTCTCTATTTTTCTCTCTGTCACTGTATATTCTCTCTGCTTATACCTCACTCTACTCTATTTCTATTACTATACAATATAATTCCCATATATCCCACCACTTTCAACCATGTACAAATCTACTCTTCTTCTCTCCAACTATCCCATGATAATACCAATATTAACATTCTATTCAGCCCTCTTCTCTATTCCTGTCTTAATCAACTGTACATCTACCATTCTCTGTTTAACACACCTTCTTTACCTCTCCACTCTACCCTTTTTCTCCATCTATGTTACTATTAAATACTTATTAACATTCTCTACTACTCTATTCTCTATATTTTCAATTCACTTCCCCATCTTCTCTCTTTTTTCAACTCAATTGACCATGCCTCTATTACTCTCTGATTAACATCCGTACACCCTCCGTACCTCACCACTTTTCACTGGGAACCAAATTACACTCTTTCCATGGCTATCCTTTGGAAATATTAATATTAACGCTCTTTACTACTCCACTCTCTGTATTTCTGTACATCTCACCACCCTATCTTTTAATATCCACTTTTCTCATTACTTTTAATTAGGATACTATCTATCTGCTTTTCTCCTACTGATCTGTCATAATATACATATTGGCATTTTCTACTACTTTCCTCTCTCTATTTCTATACACCCTACCATCATATTTCTCTTTTCATCTCACTCAACTGTACCACTCTCTCTACCTCATCACTGTTACACCGTGTATTAATCTATCTATTTTCTCCAACTGATCTACTGTGATAGATACTACCTTTCTCTACTACTGTCTATTCCATAACTATTTATATCTTTCCATCTTCTCTCTGTTCAAATACCCATATATTATCATCGCTTGTCATCTTATACCAATTACCCCTCTTTCCTCCAACTATCCTACAACAATATCAATATTAACATTCTCTATTACTCTATACTTCTATACACCCCTTCATCTTCTCTATATACTAACCTCCATCAACTCTTCTTCTACCACTTCCCCATATTCCAACAATTCATATACCATGTTTACCTCACTACTTTCAATCCTGTACCAATCCATCCTTTTCTCTACTTGATCCATAATGAGATATATGTCACTTTTTCCTATGACTCCACTTTTAAGATTGCTATATACTTTCCTATCTTCACTCTATTTCCACCTCAATCATGTTAACTTCTATCACTGTTTAACCTTTTTTCCTCACCATCTTCCATTGAAAACCAATATACCTGTTTATGTCCAACTGTCCTTACAAAACATCAACATTTATATTCTCTATTTCTCTATATTTATGTCTTTCTTCCTATCTTTTCTCTGTTTTCACCTTGATCAACTTTACTTCTGTGCCATTATTTGCCTTCACTTAGAAGAAGGATATACATTCCTACTCTCTCTGTCCTCGAATCTAAATATTCATAAACTTCACCCTAATATCCCACTTCCATAAACATACTTCTACTTCTCATATCCTACTGTTACTTCTTCACTTACCGTACTATTGTCTTACTCACAACAATTACTTCCCTTTCTCACCAATACCCATACGCACATGTTCTAACATATATTTTTCTCTCGTAATTTTTTTTTTTAATCACTATATATCGCCATACTTCTATTACATCTCACCAAATACATATTTTTCACAGAGACTATCTTTTTACACTTTCTTCCCCACTAATCTTATACATCCTATCCATTTCTTTTCTCATTTCTCTCTATCGTATTTCTCTTTCACACCAACACCCACACAGATATACTCACTCTCCCACCCATCCTCTCTATATATACCTACCCTTCTGATACTATCACCCTCACCACTCCCAATCACACTACCAACAACACCCTTCTCTATATCAAACACTACTCTCCCTCTTGTCAATATTCTGCACACAACTGCCCATACTAAACTGATCTCACGCACACATTTTACCCTACTCCAACCATAATATCTCACACACATCCATGTACATCTAGATTACCACCAGACTATTCCTATATTCAACACTTCTTCTGTCTCTTTCTGCACATTTGACCATTAACACACGTCCTTAATGCACATCTCTGATCTTGACCCATGAACTAATTACAATTTTGTGTATACATACTGTATACATATACATCTGTATGTTGTATGTAAATAAATGATGATCTTATGTTTCATTCTTTTCTTCATCTTGATTATTATAAAGGGAAAACATCTTTCTGTATGTATAATTGAATACTACATCTAAACTTGTCATCATAATAATATCTTTAACTACTAAAAACTTATGATAATTCCAACAATATTTGATGACCACTTGCAAACACATCCCTACTTTATAATACACAACACTAATCCCATCACGTCAACTAGAACATACTGTCATCCTCATATTATCACATTGCTGGAATTATTATCATAATTATCATATGTTAAAGAAGTTTTTTATTATTAATTAAAGATTTTTTTTTATGAGATGCCTCGATGCATAGATATGAGTTTCGAAGAAAAATAATTTTCAAAAATTAAAATTTTCAAAAAATAAAAAAGATAAAAAGATAAAAGTACAAACTCATTTACTTATACATACATACATACATATACATACATATATACATACATATAAAAAGAAAGAAAAGCAAGCAACATATAAACTAAATATCTAATGTGTTCATCGGTTGAGGCCACAGGCGTCCAGTACACATACACCCCACTCTCTCTCTCTACTGACATATCGACAACTCCATATTCTCCTGCACACTTCGGAACCTTCCCACCACCCATCCATACTACTGTTATGCTCACCTAACACACCTGTGATATTCGAATATCACTGTCACACGTAGACATGATTCATTCTCACCACAACAAACCAACACTCATCTCTGCTCACTCTGCCTCTCTCCTCTACCTTGACAACTGCCATGTGCCAGCACAACCATTCCTTAAACATACAATACAACAGCACATCTCCCCATCACTTCACATCAGCCCTTGCTGTACTGTCTGTAATCTTCTACCACATACTTTTCCATTCTGTCAAAAATATAATCTCTCAGAATACCCAATTATTTATGGTCTACCACCTACTAAACCACGTATGCAAATAACTATCCCATTATCTACTAATGTCATTACAACTTTATAACTCTTAGAATGAATATTCCATAACTTCATTTCTCTTCTCATACCTTCCCACAATAATTATTCGTAACAACCATTCCTTGCTCTTTTGCAAATATTCTTCCTGGTACTCACCACTACTTCTCCTAAAAAACGCCTATTTGTGATAATATATTCTTCTGTTCTCCATAGCCCTTTCCATACTTACTACCACACCTTTTCCTTGTGACAATTACTCTTGATCTAGAATTGTTCTGTGTACTCTACTAATCATAACAATTATTTATGACTACATTTATTCGTGAAAACACCTTTTTGCCTACTCTCTATATGACCCCTTGACTGTCCATAGACATACTTTTTGTATTTTTCACAGAATATTTTCCTGCTGCTATCAATAATTATTAGAGGATAAATATTCTCTTCTATACACCACAATATTTATTCTATCGATACTGAACAACACTATCCAACTCGACAATTGTACCACTGATAATACCCACTTCACAGCTTGTTTAAATTACACTCTGTGATAACTATCATACAGAATTATACTGTATCTAATGACTTACTACAACCATTCCAGATAGCTTTCTACTCTCCTTTCGCTATTCCAATATTTTTTCCAATAACCATTTCGTAGCTTATCATAAACACTGATTAAAAATACATTATAATTATTCTCTGCTTACAAGCCTCCATGCTACAATCAATACATTGTAATTACAACTATGATTATTACTTAATCAATTAAAATGGATTATTAAAAAAAATACTCATGAGAATACTAACGGTTATAATTATTGTCTAACTTATTAAGATTACCATTACTACAACTAATAATATTCCATTGATCACTTGTCTTTCATAAATATATCTTATATTTATTATTCTACAATCATTCACCACTCAACAACTGGCCGTAATTATTTCCAAATAATTACTCCCACTGTGATATTTTTCTAACCTTTACCTCTACGTCACATTTCATATACTTACTCTTTTCTTTGTTTTTTCCTCATTTGACACTGTCGTTTTTCTTTTTCATACAAAGGCACCTTCCGAGAAAATCAGCTTGTTTCGAAAAATGAACATCACAAACACAGGAAAAAACTACTCACCACTTCATCTTACCACAACTTCACTGTCAGAACAACGGACAACACTGTATACTTACTATTTCCACAAAAACATACTAAGAATTAATATCTCTGTTTTCTGTCCAGCAACTTAACTTGAACTAGAATATCTCACAGATGTAACTGCTAATTTTATTGACATTCACTCGTATCCAGATGATTGTGGAAACACAACAATATTAACATTACCTATTGTGATTATATTACTACTATGCTATGAATATTATCCATTTATAATCACTTAACAAAACAACAATACCTTGATCTATCAACATATAACTATTCATTTACAACACTATGTGATCACTCTCTCTTCGAATTATTATTACACTGTTCACCAATACTATTCTTACAACATCTACTACTTATTGAGATAATTATTTCTACTTTAAGACAATCCTCACAAACATTATTTTTTGATCTATTATTGCACTTCAACATAACTACATATTACACTAACTATTTTCTACAACTCAAACACACCACTCAACGTGCTAACTCTGTAACTATTACAAACTATACCACACCTGAAATTTCTTGTCCACTATTCAATAACAACCTAACACAACTATTCTTGATACTAGCTTCCTCACATACACTCTTCTTCTTTTCATATGGTAATACTGTTCCTACAAAACACGTTTTAAAATACCACACAACACTATAGAAAAGGAAGCCATCATCCACTATAATGCTAATATACTGATTTCTACTCATTAATATGTTCAAGATTACCTTCCCTATAGACAGCTTGTGTCTTCGAACAAGAATGCAATAACTGTTACACTATCTTATCTTTTTACAGAACACTCTACACAGCATGCATTTAATGAGGAATAATTTATCTTTTCGAAATGGATTACTATTGTATTTTGAAAAATTCGTGTGTACTTCTCACTCACACAGACACAGTTGATATTATGTAAATTTTTAATCAGAAAAATTACATTAACATAAACACATTGATATTTCTCCTGCAGATCAATCTAGAATATTTAATAGAACTGTCCAAGATCCAACAACCTTGTTTATAACTCTCTTTCAACCTTGCAAACTCCCTTCGTTAAAAACATAACTATCAACCATCTATTTTCCCTCTGTAAATGAACATTTTTACACCAACCAAGAATAAATCAATGATAATCCATACTTATAATCTTTACATAATTACTTTAACCCAGAATATTAAATGTTCAAATCAATTGCTAACTTACATATAGATGTAGATAATTAGACAAAACTTCACTAACAAATACATGAATTATGTAAAAAAAAAACGACAATACATCATAAACATTTTGTGCTCTGGTCTATTCCCTCTGAAGAGAACATGTATTCTCAAACATATACCAAAAAACGGAACTCATTCATGATAATATAT
>JAKZLQ010000093.1:0-46787 GCA_023309525.1 Arxiozyma bovina | reverse complement strand
TACTCTTCCTTATCTCTTTTCTTTTTGTTCTCATCTCGTTCCTCTGTATCTTTTTTGGAGTTTGGGAGAATCTATTTTCTCGTTGTCGTCGAAAGAATATAAATATATGTAGATAAATTATAAGGAGTCGTGAACCTTGGCCTTTTACTTCAATTTTGAGATATTCGAAGATAACACTTATTATTACTCGATAATAAGATTAACGAACAACAAAGTATTGCGATTCAGTTATACTTTTATATATCTATTATACTAATTGTTATAGTTTTAGTTATTTAATATATTGTTATTTATCTGTGTTCTTAGATATTTCTTATCTTTGAGTACATTATATTTACTTACATTCTGTTGAGTTAGTTTTTATAAACAGATGTGACATATAGTGTCCTGATGTCATTTTAGTTTATAGTTTGTGTATCACATATAGAGGAAATAACCATGGATTATTTGTCATATATTATATTCTAGAGGAGTATATCTCTTATGATAGACCTTCATCCATAACAAAAGCGCTCGATAGAATATGACCCTACGAGATAATAATGGAATATTAAGAGATTACTACAGAAATAACTAGAGGATGTGATAGAGATGTGCAAAAATTAGAATATCGATTTCATAATTTTTGTAGTCTCTGGCAAAAAAAAATAAAATGAAGTACATTTCTGTAATATTAGATTTATCAAAAGGTTATAAATTTAAAATAAATCCAAATTAAGAACATTCAATCAATATAACATAATATATTTATATATGCATATGTACAAATATTATGCTCTCATCATATTTACAAGTATGTAGAAAATAGAATTTTCATGCATTCACAATATCAATAACATGATCACCAGATTCTGCGGGAATATCGCCCACAATGACTTCTTGATATTGTCCTTTTGCTGGTAAATATTTCTCCCAAACATTAGCTACATCATCAATTGTTAAGTTTAACAACTGATTTCTTCTTTCTTGTCTCATTTCATCTGTAACCATATAGTTGAAATTCCAGATAGCTTCATTTTGTTTATTCATTGGCGAATCGATGTTTTGAAAAATTTTTAACTTCCCATCATTAATGTCTTGTTGCGTAATTTCATTTATCTTAACATTATCACTTAATTCTTTAAATATATTCAAAGAATTCTTTGGTTGAGGATCACGGTAACTGTAATAAACAATACTTCCGTCAAAAGAATCATATGTCATACCAACTCCATATGCACCAAACCTTTCTCTAACTTCATGATGTAAAAACTTGAATGATAGTATTTGACTTAGTAACAATAATGAAGAATTGTCCTTGTTAAGATATTCTTTTATATTTGATGATTGACTTCTGGCAGCGTAAAAAGTTTGGAATGGGAATTTCAAAATAGTTCTATTATTTTGTGCAGAATTTAATAATGGGAACTCATTCGTTCTCAATACATTCTTCTCACCATTGATAGTTGGATTCATCGACCATACTTTTACAAAATCATTTAAGTGCTTCTTAATAGATTCAGATTGTTCAATAGAATCTGTTATTATTGAAAACTTCAAATTTTCTCGTGGAAGATTTAAGATAAGTTCTTGTATTTTTAACAATGGTTTCAATATTTTTTCTTCAAATTCTAATTCATCTCTGGATTCTACAATCTTACTCAATTGCATCACAAAACTTAACTGTTCTACACCACTCATAGTTTCATTGATCGACTTTAATCTGCTAAAATATGCATTTGCATGTCTCATGGCAAATAAATGACCACTTTCAGACACTGAGGAAAGTGAAGATGATGCTAACATTTTAATTAAAATTTTCAACTGTTCCTTTTTACCAACAAAATCTGTTTCAGTTATCAATTTTCTCCACAATTCAATAACTTTATCTGTTTTTGAATTTAATGACCATCCAGAAACTTCAAAACTTAAATCAACTTTATTGTTTAATATCACATTATTATACCCATTTACTTGAGTGCCGATTCCACCTGTAAACAATTTAATTTCATCCTCAATTTCACTATAATTTTGACTCTTCGTACCTAATTGAGTCAATGAATCAGCAAACAAAGGTAAAAATTTGTACAATTCCTTTGGAATAATATCATTAATCAAAAATTTCCCTCTAAGATATGAAAGACCATTACTGTCAGTGATTCTAACCATAGTATTTTGGTCCATTGTGATTGGATACTGCTTGCTCTTTAGTGATATATCATTTGCTACATTTAACCCAGGTAAAACAGATACATCTTCAATCCTTTCTTGTTTTTTTTTAAGTTCCAAACCTCTCTCAAATATCATCTTTTTATCAGCTTCACTTAGCGAGTCAATCTTCTTCGCAAGTCTGGCCTTTTCCTCTGTTTCTAGTTTTTGAGATAGATTTTCATCACCAATCATAGTAAACTGTAAATAATTACCGTCAGAGTTTTTGTTATCATGAACACTCGAAGACTCATCCTTTAAGAAATATTTACGAATCAAGTTGTAAAACAAATCATTACCATGTACTTTATAGTCCTTCTTAAACCTATCAAGTGTCTCATCAAAATTTAGAATCTTAAATGGATCTATTTCTATGGACCACCCTGGTTGGATAGAATATAACAATTGCATACCAAAATTGGATTTATGGTCTTTTTTATTCAATTCAATTTGGTGTAAGATTGCATCAATCTTTTTGGAATCAATAGGCTTAGTGACAAATTCTTTAAAAACATTGTTCACTAATTCTGGCAATTTTTCAACATCTTCTGAAGTCATACCTTGCAATCCAATTGAAAATAAATTAGCTTCAGTTTGACTTTCAAGACCTGTATTGATAGTAAAATCTGTACCTAACCCGGATTCAATTAAGTGCTTGTAGAATATTGAGGACTGTCCATCTAAAAGAAGTGATGAGAGTATCCTTAACAGTAGACTATTGTAAACGTCTCTTACAGTACCACAATTCCAAGTCAATGAAGATTTAAATTGTTTTTCTTTAGGGAACATTGGATCATAATAACCTGACACTTTGACGTGTGTTTTATTAAGTTTATTGAAATCTATGGGAAATAATCTCTTTAAACTGTTATGTCTTCTTCCATATTTTATAAATTCATTATTCAATGTCTGTAATGTATTGATTAAAGGAAAATTACCATATGAGAATGTCTTACAATTAGAAGGATGATAATTTGTATCATGAAATGATATCAAATCATCATGAGTTAAATCTGTAATATATTTAGGATCACCACCTGAGTTATTCAAAGATGGATATACTGAAGTCTGGAATTTATTATAAAAATAATAATCACTATTGGATACTTGCCCTTTCATTTCGTTGTAAACAACACCTTTAAAAATCAAGGGACTTTTAATATCATTAACGTCTTCATTTTCTAATCTCCATCCTTCCTGAATAAAATCGTCTTTAGTTAATAGGGGATTAAAAGTTGCATCTAGATAAACTTTCATTAGATTATAATAATCCTTCTTATTAGTTGTGGCAAATGGATAAAAAGTATAATCGGGCCCAGTCATTGCATTCATAAAATTAGCCATAGACCTATTCAACATTTTGAAAAATGGATCATGTATAGGATACTTCTCTGAACCACATAAAGTAGTGTGTTCCAAAATATGTGGTACACCGGTATTATTAGGTGGTTGGGTACGGAAGGACACTGAAAACACGTTATTATCATCATCTTGCCTTATCGAACTGTCTATATGCAAATGTTTTGAACCGGTTTGTTCATGAGATAAATCCACACATGCTAATTTAAACTCAGGTAGAGGTAAAACCCTCTGGATTGTATAACCATTTATCCTACTACCTATAGGATATTTTTGTAGTAACTGTGACAGAATTTTCTGTGAGTATAGTCTTTTAAACTTCAACATGCCTCCTTCCTTTAATAATATATAATTTCTTGTTAGCTATTATAAAAGCTATCTTTAACAGGTTTCAAGGATAACTCAGAGTGAACAAAATTCTAAATACATACCTTAAATCACTCAACTACGAGAAAGATACACACCATACTTCTTCTATATAACTTGCTTATTATTTAACTAACTGCATATACCTTTGTTTTTTTTCTCGCTATACTATTTTTATTTTTTTTGTTGCAAATACTCTAGACCTTCAAAACTATACTCAAATGCGGCAATTGCATTAGTAAGCGAGTAAATGTTAAATTATATCACAGGTAGTTATATGATAATAAATGGTGCACACATTCACATACATACATACATAATGCATATCTATTAAGGCCAAGCTTACGTATATTACATATGTATTATAACGGAATCTAACTAAAAAGGAAGTAATAGTCTTAATCTATTTTTACTTAATATTTATGTAATGATATATGCTTATACGTAAAAGTTAATCAACTTAATATCTCTCAATGAATTATAAGAACTGGTCATGAATGTAATCTAAAAAAAAAAAATAAAGATCGACAAAAAAATACAACAAAATCTGACATTTTCCCATATTGATGTGATAAATCAGATGAAATATACAATGAAAAGGACGAATGAATAGATAGCAATAGGGTTAATAGAGTATGGTAGAGGTGCAATATTCTTTTTTGTTTCATCTGATGTGGTTGTAGAGGTAGATCTAGAACGAGTAGTAGTAGTAGCAGTAGTCGTAGTTTTAGCTTTACTCGTAGAAACACTAGCAGCAGAAGTAGTTGTAGAGTTGCCACTACCTGTAGCAACATTCACAACGTCAGTAAAAATATTACCTCTGGTATTGATCGTATTAGTACTGACCCAAGAAGAAGAATATGAAGGAGCTTGTACTGCACTTGGAACTGTCGTACCAATGACCTCTATGTTGTCGTCACTGGAAGAACTATCAAAGTTGGCTTGGCCCATTGAAATCTCTAAATTTTCTAAATCATAGACGACATAAGCATGTTGTAAAAAGACATCACCCAATATTATTCTGTCAGCTTGTGTAGACATCATCAACAAACATCTAGAATTGCTGATTTGAGACTGGAAGTCTGCTAAAGGTGCGGTGATATGGAACCCACCAAAATCAAAAACTAATAGAGTGGAATCGTCATCAGACACACAGTTCATAGTATAGTAGCCTAAAGATGAACTGTATGTGGCACCTAATTGTGAGGCAATCAATGTCAATAAAGAGGGTGGGAAGTATGAGATTGTAGTACCTGAGTCTAATAGTGCTGGAATAGAAGTTTGAGCAATGGTAACGTTTTCTGAATCAGTCTGAACACCAATACCATAAAAAGTAACATCGAATTCGATAGGTTTACTAACACCTAGTTGCGAATAAATATTAACCAAGGGCACAGTATAGAGACCATTTACATACTTAGAATGGTCCACAGCACCAAACAAAATACTCCCAGTTGAAGCATCAGGTTCATCTAAATATAATGAATATGCAATATGTTCAATAACACCGTTATCCTTTAAAACGATTGGGAAATTAGCATATTGATAAGAATCAGAGGAACTACCACCAGAATAAGTGGTCTCTAAACCTGGAAGACCAATACCTAATACACCGATAGTAGAATTTGTGTAATTAGCTACAGCTATAGAAACATCACTAACATTTACAGATCCAATATGTAAAGTATCAGTACCCCAAACACCTGATGCATAACTGTCATCACCATAACTGATTTCAAACCCTGTATGATTAGACTTAAAAGTAGAAGATTCTGACTCATTAAATGTACCATATTGGGAACAATCAATAGAATTAGCAGAGCTAGAAGAGGTGCCAGTAGCATAGGCACCACTACCTGAACCTACAGTTTTGGTAGCAGTGCCAAATCCACCAACTTGTGGTAAAATTTCCGAGAGCCATTGCAATGGGTTGTCACCATTGCTACTATCCACGTTATCGGGAGATAGTGTAATTCTAACTGTGGTAACCTCATCTCTCTTCTGTTTTTTAACTAACTCTCTGAAATCATTAGTATTAGAACTACAAAGCGAGTTATCAGAACCCATCACCCATAGGTCTGAAGAGCCTGTATCAACTAAAACGGTAACTTCTTGTGCTGGTGTCCCGATCTTTAGATCCACAGAATAAAAAGTTTGTTGATTAGCTAAGTCGAATTCTGCATAGTCGTCACCTGAAGTAGAATCTCTCTTTTGAAATATATTCTTGGATGATTCACTATATGAAGACCCCACTGACTTATCAAAGGATAATTTAACAAACTTTTGAGCAGAGGATAAGCCAGCCAAAGTGGCCAAAGTCCAAGCAGAGACGATTTTCATGCTTAAAAATTATTTATATTTATTCGATTTCAATTCGCCTGGTGAGGTACACTTCCCAATAGAAAAAGACGTGAACAGAAAGATACTGTGACAAAAGTTCAAAAAAAAAAAAAGAATCTTGATGTTGAGATAAACCCTTACTTGTTCACTAATTTATATATCATTTCATTTTTTTTTCTTTTGTATAACTTTTATTTTACATTCTCTAATTCTTTTCTCGAACACCTTTAATCATTTCCCGTAACTATTTTACTCCCTCAGATCATGTAGGCGTTGCACACAGCACCAAATTACGTTTTCTTTTTTTCTTTTTTTCTTTTTTTCTTTTTTTTTCTTTTTTTCTTTCCTGATATCTCCGCTTTTTCTCTTGTCAATGATATTGAGGGCTGTTTGTGGGACACGTAAAAAATAGAAAGGTCTGAACATGCTAAAAAAAATATATTTCCTTACATGTGCGGGGAGCAAAAATAGGTCTTTTCTTAAAATGTAAAATTTCCACTCTAACCTTTCTGCTCAGTGAGTCATATAATGATACACAGAGAAGAAATTGCTAAGAAAGGAATAGAATAAAAAACACAAAATAGGTCTTTTATTAACATTCCTATTTTTCTTTCTCTTCGAAAAACCCGTTCCTGTAACTTCCCTGTTTTCTTTTTTTTTTCTTTATTTTTTTCTTTTCGTAGACATTTTTGCCTTGAAGAAGCAAATGTTACAGGAACAACCTGTTTCTTCAATCTTCCACATTTTTATGCACCTAAACCAACAAAAGTGTCTTCTTCAAGATTAGTTATTATACATATATTAATTGAATAATGTCATCATATTAATGTTGTTTCCAAAGGTAAAATAACAAAAAAAAAACAAACTATGTCTACGATTACAGAGAAATTAAGATACAAAAAAAAATATTAACAACATCACCACATATAATATATATCAAGTTTATTTAAGATATCCGTTTTGTTTTAGGTAGTTGAAAACAACTTCACGATCTCTTTCAACCCATTGAGCTTTAGCCTTAATGGCATCCAACGCTTGAGCAAGACTTTGATCATAACCACGTGTATCCTTCGACGAGAAAAAGGAAGTAATCTCATTAACAGCCTTGGTAGAAGTATATCCACTAGTAGTTAAAGTTAATACATGTCCTAAAACTGGCGAACCTGGTTGTAATCTAGAGACTATTTCATCCCAGTTGTCTTGTGCCCATTTCCACATGGCTTCAATACCTTCACGGTGAGTTCTTAGACCAACTAATGGAGTGTAGACATCTTGTTTTAAAACAGTACCATCCAATAAATAACTTAAAGTTCTTTCAATTAATGCAGAATCCTTAAATACACCAAGAGATCTCAAGGCAGCCAATTTCTCATCTGAGTTGGATGAATTCTTATAAATGTTCAACAAAATCTCATATTCTTGCACACCACCATTCTTAGCGATGGTATTGAAAACAATTGGTTTAATGGCAGATGGGATAGATTTCTTACCAGAAACTTGGTCTGCAAACATTTCTTTTGCAGCAACAATGACTTCTGGGTCTTTAGCTGCGCATGCAGCACCAAATAAAGTAACTTTCAATTTTTGTAATGTGTAATCACTATTCTTATTGGAATTATTATTATTATTATCATCATCATCATCAGAGAAATCCCATTTCAATTCATGAACTTTCTTGGAGACTAAATCAAGCACAAATCTTAATAGAGCATCATTAACCTCAGATGGTTCGAAAATCCATGTATTTTGTAAAGCAGTAATACTATTTACAATTTGATTCCAAACAACAAAAGAATCATCCTCCTTCCAATGGGAAATTAAATCCAGGAAATTGACAGTAGACGTGTAACCAGATGCAGCCAATGACTTAACATCTGCAACAAGACCTGTACGATCTTCAACTGATAACAATTCTCTTTGTTCTCCCAATTTCTTCCATCTTTCATCAGAATATAAAGTAATATAAATACCGTTTTGATTACCATTAATTTTGAAGAAATCATTATCACCTTTATTGATTTCAAACGTCTCAGTTCTCTTATTAAAAATCAAAGATTCATCAATACCTTCATTAGTCTTTAAAGATAAAAGCACTGGGAAAATAGTTTCATCATCTTCTGGCTGAACATCACCTGTGGACAAAAATCTATTTTGAGTCAAAGTAATCTTACCATCCTCCGTTTCATCTACTTTAACAACTGGAAAACCAACTTTTTTAGTCCAAACATTCATTACATTTGTGACATCCTTACCGGAAACAAGAGATAAATACTTCCATAAATCTTCTGTTTTAGCATTACCATATTGATATTTACATAAATATTCAGAGACACCCTTAATGAAATAATGTTCACCAATCCATTTAGAGACCATTCTTAACACAGAAGAACCTTTTGAATAGGAGATAGCATCAAAAATTTGATTAATTTCAGCTGCATTTTTAACTGGAACCTCAATTGGATGAGATGATCTTAAAGAGTCCAAACTCAAAGCACGTTGTAAACTGTCTGCGACATATTGTTCCCAAACTTTCCAATCTGGATTGGAGTTGTTACATGAATACCATGCCATCCATGTGGCAAAACCTTCATTTAACCACAAACTTTCCCACCAATCCATAGTAACCAGATTACCAAACCATTGATGAGCTAATTCATGTTGCACAACTTCAGCGACTCTTTGAAGACGATCCAAAGAAGCTTCATTAGGTTCAATTAATAAATCAGCTATACGATAAGTGACAAGCCCCCAGTTTTCCATAGCACCGGCAGAGAATTCATGAACTGCTACCATATCCATTTTTGGTAATGGATAATCAATATTGAAAGTGTACTCAAAAAATTTAAGTGTTTTAGCAGCTAAATCTGCTGAGTATTGCCCCTTAGATTCTGTACCTGGTGTAGCATAAACTCTAACTGGGATTCTAAATTCTGTATTTTCTACATAAGCTAATTCAGCAACGATAAAGGCAACTAAATAAGTAGACATCTTTGGGGTAATATTGAATACAGTAATTTTCTTACCAGCTTCATTCACTAATTCCTCTTTAACATTCATATTAGATAAATGTGTGTAATTGGGTTCAGAAACCAATGTGACAGAGTATGTAGCTTTTAAATTTGGTTCATCGAAACATGGGAATGCACGTCTTGCATCAGTAGCTTCAAATTGTGTAGTTGCCATATACTTAGTTTCGCCAGATTCAGAATCCACATACTTGGCTCTATAGAAACCAGCCATTTGATCATTTAAGATACCCTTAAATTTAATGGCTAAAGTGATCACAGTATCCTTACTAGTAGCTAATGAAGCAATAGTACCTTTTGGGAAAGAAAATTTAGCAACTTGTCTATCAGTATCAATTTCCAATCCAGTGTTATCAATTTCACCATTTAATTTCACCGATTCATATTCAAGTTCTAAAGTGTTAACTGAAATAGAGTCAATGGAAGAATCATTAACTTGCAGTTGAATGGAGGTGTAACCAATGAAAGTAAAATCTTGAAAATTAGGTTCAAATTGTAAATCGTAGTGTATTGGTGTTACGTTAGTAGGTAACACTTCACGCTCGTAAACCATTGTTACTGTAGTTGGTTGATTTTAGGATTACTATCCTTACACGAAAAAGAAGAAGAGGAGAAGAAGAAGAAGAAGAAGAAGAAGTAAAGTGTAAAATAAAGATCCAGAGTACTCAGATGTGTCGAAGTCACTGTTAAAGAAATAAAACATAATTTTATTTCATTAAAAGGAAATTTGACACAAAAAATTTCAAAAATTCTGATAAATACAGGCGCTAGAAAGTTATACTTACGCTTACCCGCACACAGAAAAAAGTTTAGAAAAAAATATGAAACCCTAAGAAAAACTATTTTTTTCCCCCGTCCATTCCTCATGCATGTATAATATACACCATCCATATTAGATAGTATGTGGATTTAGGGCATCTGACTAATAATCACTAAAAACATTGTGAACTCCATTTGAAATTTATCAATGGAATATATTAAATGATAAATTATTGCTTCTTTTTTTTATACTGTTCATCATCCTCAATCTCCACGCTAGTTCTTAAAAGATTATCACTACTTCTTGTGAAATTACAAAAAAACATTCTTTAGTTGGTTATGATGTCTGAAATCTTCGATCAATGAACTATATTCATTACGACATAAATAACCATTCTAATATGTACTATTACAAGTTAAATATTTTATTAATATAAACTACTACTAAAATAGAACAAATAATAAATCGTTAATGTTTAAACACTAATATCGTTGTTGGACATTACAGGCGTTTGTATTTACTGTTATTTAATCATATACATCTCTCTCAGTTGGAATATTTACGCATTTTGTGTTTCTGACTAAGATTCGGTGATTAATAATTGTTCTTAGCAATCTTTTTTGTTTTTATTTCCGCATCTTATTTCCGAACCATTTTTTGTCTGTTCTACTTCTCTTCCCTTTCCTGTATTGTTTTCTCTTGACACAAAAAAAAAAAAATAAATGTTCTCGTTTAGACTTGAGAAATTTTGTAAAATTAGGTGTCTTGGGTTCGGACGATACAAATTTCAACAGAGAGTTTTTCTATTTTGGGAGCGGCAATATTAATTATGTTCTACTGTGGGAAAAAGTTCAGACATTTTTACCAAAGGGAAAAGAGGGTTACATTTACAGAGAGTTTGGTGTTTTTTCATATGGAGTAATTTCGAATGTAGGTTTCAAATGTTTTTTCCTCAAAATAAGAGTATCCAGAGGTCTTAAAGCAAAAGTTCTTTTTGTAAGTAGCCACTTGACTGAAATGAATAAAGCAGTCGACTTAAATTTGTTAATTATAATGAAAAAAATTGTTTTTGATTATTCAAATAACACATCTTTCTATTTTTTCATTCACCTTGTTAACGTGTATATGTTTTTTATAGAAAGAGGAAATTTATACATACATTTTCCTGATTGATATCGTGTTTTTATAAAAGCAGGGTTAATAACGTTGAAAAATAAAAATATTGCAACTGTAATAGATTAAAGAGAGGTTTTGTGACACTAGAGAAAACATTTAAAAAAAGAAAAAAACACAATAAAAAGAAATGTCCTGATTACGTTGGATGTCGCAAGTAAAGGAAAAAAAAATACTTTCAGTAGTACTCATGTCGTCCAAAATTTCTACCGTGCCTATCAAGGGCATCAGCTATTCGTATTTACTCAATAGTACTTTATAAGGTACAATCCTATGTATTCATAAAAGTTTACATAAGCTTTGTTAAATGGTATAAAAACACAAGGTTTTCTAGATTAACTTAATGATCATCCATTTGGTTTTTTCACACATATACAATGTTGAATTTAACCTAATCAAATCATTGTCATTATATTTTTTCAGTTGAAACAGAATAGATCTACATCAATATTTTTACATACTTCTATATAATTGTCATAAAAATCTTTTATATTCTGTATTTTAAGAGTTAATCATTTTTTTGATCTTCTTCACAAATATAAACCACCGAAAATGCTAGATGACAGCGAACATATTCCAATAAACAATGATTTGGAAATGCACCCCTCCACTTCCACTGTATCATCCTATGAAAAGTGTTTATCTGAGCCTACCAATATAAGTGATCAAATAACTTCACAATCAGATGGAAGCCAATCAGCAGCTAAATCACAAGTAAAAACAAGAACATTAGAATCAGAAAGGCAGCGGGTAATCTATGAAGTGTCATTTTCAGAGTTAAATGAACCTGCCGATCCAGAGGATATTTCACGACACTTAACTATCATTCGAAAATATTATATTTCAATAATCATTACATTTGCATCAATGGTTATAACAATGATATCCTCCTGTTGGACATTTGTCTCCCCTCATATCATGTCACATTTCCATGTCTCTCACGAAGTGAGTGTCTTAGGTATCACTTTATATGTCTTTGGTTTAGCCCTTGGTCCACTATTTCTATCCCCTATTAGTGAATTGTATGGACGTAAAATTACTTTTATTTTTTCTTTGTCATTAAGTATCATCTGGCAATGTTTAACAACTTGGTCAAAATCAATTGTCGGTGTTATGTTTGGTAGATTTCTTAGCGGATTCTTTGGATCGAGTTTCTTAAGTGTAGCAGGTGGTTCTATCAGTGATATTTTTGATAAGAGTAATATTACTGTACCTATGGCTATATATACTACTGCAGCAATGTTAGGTCCTTCCCTGGGACCAATTGTTTCTGGTGCATTTTTTACTGTTGACTATAAATGGGTATTTATCACTTTTATTATAGCCTCAGGTGTTAGTTTAACGATCATTATTTTCACAGTGCCAGAAACATATAGACCAATCTTATTAATCAAGAAGGCAAAAAGATTAAGAAAGGAAACTGGTGATGATAATTATTATGCACCACTAGAAGTCGCAAGAAAAGAGACATCTTTATTAAGTGCTATGATATTATCATCCAGAAGACCTTTTGGGTTACTAATTTTTGACCCTATGGCAGCAGTACTTTGTTTCTATACAGGGCTAGAATTAGCTATCATATACTTGTTCTTTGTTGCATTCCCATATATTTTCCCCAAATTATATCATTTTAATGAAATGGAATCTGCATGTTCTTATTTAGGTTTGACTGTGGGAATGATTATAGCTACACCAACATCAATAATTTTCCAAAAAAGATATGAGAATAGGGTAAAACAAAACAATGGTGTAGCTATCCCAGAAATGAGGTTTGAGCCATTATTCTATGGTGCATTTCTAAGTCCCATCGGTTTAATGATCTTTGCTTGGACATGCTACTCTCATGTCCATTGGATCGGACCTATTATTGGTAGTTCTATATTTGGTATTGGTGTTTTATATGTCTTTATCGGTATTTTTAATTATACTGTAGATGCATATAGAAGATATGCAGCATCAGCATTGGCATCTAATAGTTTTGTTAGATGTATGATGGGTGGCGTTTTCCCATTATTCGGATTACAAATGTATGAAAATATGGGTGTGAATTGGGGGAGCTTCCTACTTGCTATGGTGACCTTAGCAATGATACCAATTCCATTTCTCTTTAGTCGATACGGTGCATACCTAAGATCTAAGTCGCCATATGCATGGGATGACTGAATAATCTTGCACCGTTGTTTCACTGATCTTTTTATGCTTCATTGCTTTTTTTTTGTTGTTTTTCGAGTATCAAACTTTATAGACTTCTTTATTATTGTCATATAATTAATTGTTTATATATGAACAAACGCATAATTTTAGTATAATTCTATTTACAAGTGAAACTATTCCATATTAAGATGAGCTAAAGGATTAATCTCTTACAATCTTTTTTTCAGAATTGATCTTTATTATGCAACCCCACATTAATTTCTTATTTATTTTCTTGCTTTTTCCTGTGAATGACTAAATAAGAATATTACAATTCTTATTTATAGAGTTTCTGATGGCCAACATTGTGATATTATATATTTATGCACGAAATATCCACTATGTGTGTGAAAACAAAAGAAGTTAAAATACTTGATAATCTAAAAAACCACCAATGTACACTATGGAATGATTACTGTTCAACTATATTGCATTATCTTATTCATTATTTAGTGTAAAATAGTTTTTCCAACAGTAAAAAAAATTATATAGGAGAACTATACATATTAAGACTTAATATCGTTTACCATTAGCAAATTTTTATATCTAGTAAAGAACACCCTTAGTATTTATATGTTGAATATTACTAATGGTGAATGACATCTGGCTTTAAGGATTATTCATGTATCTAGAGTATAAGAAGACATGGTGTTTGTATATAAAACTTGCCAATTAAACTTATAAGAAACCAATATAAAAACATTTACGTAGCATGTGTACTTAATACATAACATAGAAACCAAATCTTTGTAGATCTGATCTGACCGTTAAAACGTTCTTTTCTGTACAATGACGAAAAAGATACAGGAAAAAAAAACAAAAAAAAAATTGCTGGACAGATAAGACATACAGTGATTGACAAATAAATCACATATATATTACATACAAACTATCTTATAGTACCTGTCAAAATAATTTTTTTGATTTTCTTTTTAATACTTGTTTTACCATGCAGTGAAAGCTTGTTACTACTATTTTTTTTTTCAATACCAACTTATTCTTGGAAGATAATGTTTATACGATAAGAGGCCTTAATTTTGTCAAAATATATAAAACTAATTGTCAGAAAAAACAATATGACTGTCACCAACATTCCTAAATTATTATTCCTTCATGGTTTCTTACAAAATGGGAAAGTCTTTTCTGAAAAGTCAAGTGGTATCAGAAAATTATTAAAAAAGGCTAATATCCAATGCGACTACATTGACGGCCCAGTCTTATTAGAGAAGAAAGACCTACCATTCGAAATGGATGATGAAAAGTGGAAAGCTACCGTTGATGCTCAATTGAATCGTGCTTGGTTCTACCATAGTGAAATTTCTAGTGAATTAGATGTGGCTAAAGGTATTGAGACTGTAGTAGATCATATTAAGAAGAATGGTCCATATGATGGTATTGTGGGGTTCTCCCAGGGGGCTGCATTATCTACAATAATTACTAATAGGATTACTCAATTGGTTCCAGGTCATCCAGAATTTAAAGTTAGCGTAATTATCTCAGGTTATTCTTTCACTGAACAGGATCCATCAAAACCAGAAGGTGAATTAAGAATTACTGAAAAATATCAAGAAAGTTTCACTCCAGGTGAAGGAATGAAGACTAAAATCATTTTAATCTATGGTGAAGCCGATCAAGCTGTTCCAAGTGTTAGATCCAAATATTTAGCATCAATCTATGAAAGTATTTTAGGAGATGTTGATCAAGTGAAGATATATGAACATCCAGGTGGACATATGATTCCAAACAAAAAAGATATTATCAGACCAATAGTTGAAGAAATTGAAAAATCTTTACAAAATTAAACGCATTTTTAGAGTAATTATAGATATATATATATTTGTTTCCATAAAAAGATATTAGTTATCAGTTATAACCATCTCATATATGTTATGCTAAAGAGAGTGAAACTGTTGCTACCAGGAAACATATCTACGTATAAATCTATATATATCTGTATTCATCTATGTATTTGAGAAGTCATAGAATAGCCTTGATATGTATGGTTAATACATGTTTCATAGAATATTATTTACTGTATCAAAGGAAAAAATCTATCTAATAGAATTATCACATCTGCTACGTAGGAGGATACATTTGTTACTTACCATGATAAGGGCTAATTTACTTGGAGAAAATACCCATATACAATAATACCAGCAGTTGTTTATATTCCTCTATGTAATTATCATAAACAAAACGAAAACAAGAATAATTCTGTTAAAAAAACAAATTGGAAAATCAAAAATTGAAATAAGCAACACATACGGCTCTAACGTTGCCATCATCGTGTATTAAGATATAACCATAAATACACCCTCAAATTATTGGTTAGGTGTTTGGTGATACATATTAAATAAGACAAACAAACCTCGAAATAATAAATAATACTTCAACACCAACACTAACACACACATATATATATATTTATTTTTAAACCTATTTTGAATCAACTTAGTGTTTTGTATATTTTTCAATGCCCCCAGAACATGTTGATTTTACTAGTATGAATAACAACCAAAATAACACCAATATAAATAATATAAGGGATGAACTACTAATACCATCAAGTGATGATATTTTACAAAAGCAAACTGTAGACATATCACACTCTTCAAGGGCCACAGAAACAATTGAAACTGTACGAAATGAAATAAACCACATTATTCATGGAACCCTCTCACTTGATACCCCAAACCTCCTGAATCCATTTAAAGCTCTTTTCCAAATTTTAAAAAAATATTCTAAATTTATTGGACCTGGTCTAATGGTCTCTGTTTCTTATATGGATCCAGGGAATTATTCAACAGCAGTGGCTGCTGGTGCAGCACATAGATATAAATTACTATTTTCCATTCTAGTATCCAATTTCATGGCAGCATTTTGGCAATCATTATGTGCAAAATTGGGTGCAGTAACAGGTTTGGATTTGGCTCAGAACTGTCGTAAACACTTCCCACATGGATTAAATATCACTTTATATATATTGGCCGAAATTGCCATTATAGCAACAGATCTGGCAGAGGTAGTTGGTACTGCAATCTCATTAAATATTATATTTGGCGTTCCCTTAGCTATAGGTGTGATATTAACAGTGGTCGATGTACTAATTGTGTTACTTGCATATAAACCTAATGGTTCGTTGAAGATAGTGCGTCTCTTTGAAGCTTTTGTATCATTCCTAGTTGTTTTAACTGTTATATGTTTTACTATAGAGTTATTTTATGCAGATTTAGGGTCTGCTAAGGAGGTATTTAGTGGTTTTTTACCAAATAAGGCTGTATTTGAAGGGGACGGTCTTTATTTGTCACTTGGTATATTAGGTGCAACAGTTATGCCACATTCTTTATTCCTGGGATCAGGTGTCGTACAACCAAGGCTAAGAGATTACGATATCAAGAAGGGTTATTATACACCAGATCTTAATGATATTGAAAATAACCATGATAATTATAAACCATCTTTCGAGGCAATAGATGAGACTTTACATTACACAGTAGCAGAATTGTTGATATCTCTTTTCACAGTGGCATTATTTGTCAATTGTGCAATTTTGATTGTGGCAGGTGCCACATTATATGGAACCACACAAGATGCTCAAGAGGCTGACTTATTCTCTATTTACAATCTTTTATCAACAACTTTATCGAAAGGTGCGGGTTTAATATTTGTACTGGCTCTATTATTCTCTGGTCAAAGTGCAGGGATTGTATGTACGTTAAGTGGTCAAATGGTAAGTGAGGGGTTTCTTAATTGGTCAGTGTCGCCAACAATTAGAAGATCAATTACAAGAGCAGTTGCTATTACTCCATGCTTGATCTTGGTCCTTGTTGCTGGGAGAAGCGGACTATCTGGAGCCCTGAATGCATCCCAAGTGTTGTTGTCTTTATTACTGCCATTCGTCTCGGCTCCACTAATTTATTTTACTTGTAACAAAAAAATAATGCGTGTTCAAATCAATCCTCATTGTAATGATAGTAATAATAGTCGTCAACATTCAGAAAATCAAACCAGTTCACGTGGCAATAGTACAGTTAGATATGGTGCTTCATACGAACCACTTAAACAAGACATTGACAGTGAAGAATATCTTGAAATGTATGATATGAATACATTGAACCAAAGAGAATGTAGCAATACTGACAATGATGCCACAACCTATAAAGACATGAGTAACAGTATCATTACAACCATACTGTCAATACTAGTTTGGATTATTATTAGTGCATTGAATTTTTACATGTTAGCAAGTTTCTCCTCCGGACAAGACATTCACTTCTAAACGAAACCGTTGTGAACCTGGGAATTGCGGCAATAGGGGTCAAATGGAACGCAGACCACTAAGTACATGAAGGTACAGTTGCGTCAAGCGTTTAAAAAGGTAAATACTTTTTAACTGGTATCAAGCCAATTTTCAAGATTTCAGAATATTTTTATGTAGCACCGCACATTAAGACCTTATATAAATTGCTCTTATTATTAGTATATTCCTGTATATTGATCCTCGACAAATTAACAAATCAAATCTTAAAGAATTTTTTTTTTTTCAAATTCTTTTGTTTTTCTTTCCATCGATTTGATGAAGGAGGGGAAAAATTCCGTGTTAGTTATAAATATTTTAAAATAAATCGAAATAAAATGAATCGAGTTGAAATATCGCTGAGCTACTCGGTCGGTTGTGGTAAGTGACCCGTTTTGATTGTTTACTTAGAAGACCGTCAATTTTGACGTTGGAAGATAACGGATATTATAAGATGGAGCTCCTTTTTACGTAGAGTGCAAACTTTCTTTTCCAATCGATTCAATTTGTTTAGCCGTTTCTTTTCCCAGTATTTGTTACCAGTACTCTTGTATTTATATTTATAACTTGCGATCTACTGTTATAACTGTTTCCTCCCTTTCTTGTACTTATCTGTGTGTTTTCTCCCTCGCTCTTGCTTATTTTCTTTTTGATACGTCCTCTTGAGTCTTGTACACTTCTTCCATATATCTTCTTTGAAACCTCTAAGTTCTTAAGTTTGCTGTCAAGGGGGGAAAGAAGGAAGCTTTTATTTCTCAGAAACTTATTACATACTTTTATTCTTATACAATTGCATATATTCACACTCATAGTAAAGTGTTGTAACAGAACGCACAACAACCAATCTCTATACACACACACACTAAGTTAATTTAACATCCTTCCTCAAAACCCAAAACCAATAAAAAAAGTAAATACCTGAACAAAAAAAAAATGTTGTCTAGAACTGTTATGCGTGGTCTTTCTATGCCAAGTACCTTAAGAATGGTCCCTCGCACCACCATTAATGGCTCCCTTAGGTCTGTGATGTGCACCACTATTCCAGCTACTGTTAAAAACACTGCATTATTTGGTATAAGAAATTACTCTAGTCAGCATGATGAAGAGACTTTTGAAGAATTCACTGCTAGATTCGAAAAGGAATTCGAAGAAGCTTATGATTTATTCGAAGTACAAAGAGTTTTAAATAACTGTTTCTCATACGATTTAGTTCCTGCTCCTGCTGTGTTGGAAAAGGCTTTAAGAGCTGCTCGTAGAGTTAACGATTTACCAACCGCTATCAGAGTGTTTGAAGCTTTGAAATATAAGGTTGAAAATGAAGATCAATATAAGGCCTACTTAGAAGAATTAAAGGATATTAGAGAAGAGCTTGGTGTCCCATTAAAGGAAGAATTATTTCCAGATGGAAAGACTCCAACCTTATTCTAAATAATTCAACTTACTTTAGTCTGACTTTTACTTATTTATTCTATTCTATTATTTTATTATATTTTTGATAACTAAATTATATTTTACATTATTTCACTTTAATTTACTTTAGTCTATTCTTATTTTTGTTTTTTTTCTTCTTTTAATATTATAATATATTATATTATCTTATATGTAATTTCATTAACATTAGTTTAAAATATTACCTTTACAATTATGAATCCATATCATTTATAATGTTGTATTTCATCTTTTTAGGTTCTTTGCCCGTTTATATATTCCCTATTTTTTTGATGTTTTCCTGTTATTTAATATATAAAACTTTTAACTTTAGGTAATGCTGGTTATATAATGACATAGAATATGCATATGTAGTAAAATATTTTATATACCTATTTTCATATTAATTTATTTAGCACTTGGAACGAAAAGAAATAGTACTCTTTGGTTTTATTAGGTTTATACGCTTTCTCCTTCCTTTTTAATTATGGATTGTTTTTTTTATTCTTTTTATTTATGCATTTGTCTACCTATTTTTTTTTTTTATATTTCTACTTACAAACAGGTTTTAATCTTCATCTTCTTCATCACTGTCGAGTACACTTCTACCTCTATTGCTTTCTTTTATATTTCCATGACCTTCTTCTTCCTCTTCCTCCTCATCAGAATCCACTACCACTCTAGAAGACCCAGATTTAATTCTTGTAGATGAGTTTCTTTCTTCATCCGAATCTGTCTCATAATCACTGCTTGACCCCTCAGAATCACTATTCACATCACTATCTTGCCCTTGATTAACCTCTTCTACAGCATCAAACCAATCACTGTAGATGTCCACAGGTTGAGACAATGAATTGATTCTAGTTTGGAATGATTGACCGCATATCTTACAACTTAGAGTCCCAATACTATTCTTCTTATCTAGAGTACATGAAACTGACTTATCATGATTACAGAATAGACAATTGAATTTTGTGTCCAATTTTTGAACCACTCTCTTCACTGGAGTTCTCGATGACTTCTTTCTCTTACCCATCTTGGTTTTCTATATATGTATATATTCCAGAGCAATCTCAGGTGTAGTTATGTATCTCAATACCTTTATACCATTTACAAGTCGTGATATAATGTTATGGCTCATCTAGTGTACGATACAGACGAATGTTATAACTGACTCTCATTGCTCCCACCATTTCAGATAACTTTTCAGTCTACTTACTTTTTTTTTGTTTTTCTTTCAGTCTTTTCCAAGATTTCTCCACTTGTGGATCCAAAAGAGGAAATCTTTGTATGTTTTGCCCGAGTTTGTAATTCCGCACTATCCCGACCAATTCCGTTGCTCCTACTACCTCACCATAACTTTCCGCACTTTCCCTTTCCCGGATTATAATAGTTTCATTACTTGTATATTTTTTATTGTTTAACAGTTTTAGCAGTACAAACAGTTTTTTAGTCAGATATACATATGTTTATACTACCTGAGTACATATTTATGTTATGTGTTTGAATTTGAACTACCTACGGTTCTTTCTAGTATGGGAAGGAAATAATAATCATACGGCTTGCAGCTTCATAAATTCCGTCTGGAATTTTCTGTTTTGCTTATTTTTTTATTTTTGAACGAGGTTCTGGAAAAAAAGAAGCAAAACAGAAAATTTTTTTTTTTTGTAAGTAATTTGGTAAATTGAATTTTAGAGCTCATCGCAAAAATTGTTGAAGCAGAATGTGAATAATATTGACCTTTGTGTTCGGTAATGATCTTAGAGCATAGTTATTGTTACTATATATCGAATACATCTAGGTATTGTCAACCTTACCTTGATTTGTATATTTAAATTTTATCTGTAAATTTTAAATATCTGTATTTTAATTTAGATTTATAGTTGGATATAAAGAATTATCAATAAAAGAAAGAAAAAAAAACAAGAAATACAGTACAATGACTGCAAAAACAGAAGTTTCAAAGTCAATAGAAGGAATCCCAAAGGAAAGAATTACTAAAGCTGTAAAACAATTGAATCTTTTCATTAAAAGAAAATTAGAAGAAGAAGAAAAAAATGGCAATGATTTGCTTGGAGGTGACATTGAAGACATCGATCAAAATATCCATTTAATTGCTGTTAATACTACCTCTTTCTCTGGACCTGTTAAACAATTTAAATTGAAATTAATCGACGTTCAACATTCCCTATACGTACCATGGAAACAAAATAGTGTCACTGCATTGAAAGATTTTAAATGCCTTTTAATTTTAAAGGATAAAGATATTGATAAAATTAGTCAAGATGATTTATTGGATTCTTTAAATGAAGATAATATTACAATTGATGAAGTTATCTCTGTTAGCACTTTGAAAACAACTTATAAAGCCTTCGAATCAAGGAGAGCCTTTATACAGCAGTTTTCTTTGATTTTAGCAGATGATTCTGTGATTACAACTTTACCAAAATTATTAGGTGGGAAAGCATTCAATAAAGTAGAGACTACTCCAATCTCAATCAAGACTTATTCTTCATCCCAAAAGAAGTTTTCCAAAGAAACCTTAATTAATTCCATTAGAAAAGTTTATTTAAATAAATTGCCAATCAGGTTGCCTCGTGGTACAACTTTAAATGTCCATCTTGGCCAATTAAATTGGTTTAATGAATCAGATTTAGTAGACAATGTGGAATCTGTGACAAAATATTTACTCGATAATTATAAGATAAGATCTGTTTTTATTAAGACAAATAAATCTCCTGTCTTACCATTATATTATAATAATGATGTCATTGATGAATTGCTTACAGTTGAAAAGAAAACTCATAAACATGACTCCACCAAAGAAAAAGTCACCATCGATGGTATTGAAGTTGAATTATCTAATTTTGAAAAATCCTTATTAGAAATTGCTAATCCAAAAGAATTATCTACAATCTTCTCTAAAAATATCAAAGAAGCTAAAAGATCTAGAGTCAGCAATGATGAAGAAACTACGGACGGTGATAATGATACAAACGAACCAAAATCTAAGAAATTAAAGAACTAATAAAAGTAATGAAATAAAAACAATTTAACAGTTTTTTTTTTTTCATATAATTCACCTTCTACAGCTCTCTACCTATATATAAGTATATATATATATTTATACTTTATATGCTAATTGTATAATAAAATAAATATTATAAAAAGTCGTCATAAAATTTATTAGTACGTTAATAAAAACACATCTATATATAAACATATCAAAGAAAATATTGGTACAAAAATATTTATTTATTAATACAAAAAAATTAAAAAGAAAGACGCTGTTGAATCTGTTACATAGATTATAAAGCATATGCAATCGAAATTGAAAGTTAGTGGAATGAAATAAGGAAAAGAGAAAAAGATATCATATATAAAAAAAATTTATCATGTAAGCATAAGAAACAAAAAGTAGGAAAAGAATGAGAAAAAAGCAAAATAATAATAATCGTAATAATAATAATAATAATAATAAAAATATTGAGATTACTCATTCTAAAAAACGTTAAGTTCTTCCTTCAGCATTTCTTATTTTTGCAGAATGGACAATATGGTCCCAATCACCATGGAACACGGCGTAACTTTGACAGACACTCATTGCAATTAATGCAAATGATATACCAATCCATAAACCACTGATTCCTAACCCACGATGAAATGTTAAATAATTAGCCATTGGGATACCAATACAATAAAAGGCGAAAAGGTTGATATATCCACCAATTTTTTGTCTACCTTGACCACGCAAACAACCTGCAGTAGAGGCATTAAACGCATCAAATATTTGCATAAGTGCCAATACTGGTAACGTTGATACAACTAATTCCACAACGTCAACTTCCTTATTAAACAAGGAAGCAATTTGATTTCTAAAAGTGAAAATGACAAACATATTAAAGGAGGAACAGACAAAAGATAATAACAAAGAAACTTTGCAACTTAAAATACAACTGTCTACCAAAGAAGCACCGATAAGGTTTGCAACTCTTGTACTTGTAGATACAGATATTGAAAAGGGGACTTGATATGCCAACGATGCTACTGTTGCTATGATAGACTGAGCACCTAAAGCTGCAGTACCAAGATGAGATGCAAAGATGGTCAATATTTCAAAACCTAAAAATTCTGCTTCAACCATAATAATACCAGGTAAAGCCAAATTAAACATTTTTTGCCAATTTTTAAACACTTGGTGTCTTTTAATGATACCATTCCAACATTTCAAAGGGTTTCTCTCATGCTTTGTGACGACTGTATATAACAATAAACCTAGTGCCATTAACCAATAATTTATTGCCACAGATAAGGGGGCACCAAGATAACCTATACCTAATGTTTTATCCCAAACAAAGAGATAATTCATTAAAGCGTTTAAAGGAGCACAGACAAATAGTACAATTGTAGAAGCATGGAATATTCCTTGGCATTGTAAAAATCTTTTACCACATTCAAATAAGACAAAACCTGGGACACCCAAGGAGGTTACCCTTAGATAGCGTGCTGCAAGGAAACATAACTCTTGTTCTGGAATCATTAATGCTAGAATTGATTCCGACCAAAACCACCATATATACATGATAGGCAAAAATGCAATAATAGTGATGACTGCACATCTTTGAATTAAAACACCTACCAAATGATAGTTTTTAGCACCATATGCCTGAGAACATAAAGTGTCTAAACATGTACATAGACCTTGAATAGCTGCTAACCCGGTTATGTTGGCAGTCATAGAGCCTAAAGTGATACCACCCAATTCGTTGGTACCTAAATGAGATACTGAGAAGATAGATGCTAATGATAGAGAATTTTGTAAAATGAAAGTGAAAATCAACGGCAACGCATTAAAAGTTAACACTTGTGCTTCTCTTTGATAGGAAGATTTAATGGTTTTCCCATTATCAATTGCATCCTCCCATACTTCAACGATTTCTTCCTCCGAAGTGGATACGTTTTGTTCAATAGTGTTATAAATTTCATCTATTAACACCTGACTTCTTGATTGTCTACGACTTTGGTCTAACAATTTATTATCAATTAATAAGTCACGTTGTTCATCAAGGAGACCTTTATGATATGAGTTTTTCTTTATTGCAGCATTAGACCTTATGCTCCCATAGTTATTGTTATTAATTTGATCCTTGGTTCCATTATTTTGCTTAATATTATCGTGAAGTGTATTGCTTCGCAGTTGAGAAAATTCATTAGTAGTAGAAGTTTTGAATGATACATTTGCTTCTAAATCCCTCTCACCTTGCACTTGTTCTTCCTCCTCTTGTTGTAACTCACGAAGAACACTTTCCTCCTCTTCTTCTGGGATGTAATCAGTAGGGGTATATAATCCACCTTTCCCAACACTAGTAGAATATACTACGGAGGATCTTCTCTCAGATGTAGTATAATTGAACTGTTTAGACATTCCAGTTATAAATTAAGAAATATAGTAATTGATTTTTATTCTGGATATCTGGAGTTATAGAGATTATAGCAATATTTTTTTTTGTAAAAATAAAAAATAAAAAAAAAAAAATAAAGAATAGTGAATAGCAAACTTCCTTATATGAATGTGTTGACCTCTTTCTTACTTTCCAATTTTTTCAAAAGTAAGCAAGCTAGCAATTCAAGGGAATTTTTTGGTCATAAATGTATATGTGTATGCGCAACTTTTTCAAGTGAATTATGTTGATCCCAATGAATTTTGTAATATTGCATGTACATTGTTTTTGTTTAGAAATTTACCATCTTTTATTTTTATTTTTATGTTATTTTTTTTCACTTTGTAAAATTCGATCTTAATTAATCTTTGAATTTTTTCTGTGCCTTTTCTTTTTCTCCACTTACATAAAAAAAAAATAAACTCTTCCATTTTCATCTCCTCCTCCCCGCTTCGAGTGAATTTGTTTGTGGTTTCGGTGTTGGTTTCTTTCTGACAAAATGATACGGGGATTTGGGGGAGGGAGGGAAAAGAAGAAAACGAGGGCTACAGTTACTCCACTCTTATTTTTTCAATTATTTTGTACGTTTTGATTAGGGTTCTGTCTTTTTTTCTTTTGGCTTTTTATAAATAATTTGACACGCTTCTTTCTTTCTTTTTTTTAGAGACGCAGAATGCAAACAGTTAAAGATAACACATAACATAACCATGACCATATGATCAAAAAAAAAATGTTACAAAAAATGAACTATCTTTATAGACAACTTCTTTTCATATAAGTCCCAACCTTTAACATACACTTTTTTCTTTTTTCTTTTTTCTATTTTATATATTTCTCCACCCACGAATCCTTTGTAACAATGACCAAGAAGTTAGTTTTGTTTGACCAGTTAGAAGATGATAAAGAGAATTATTCTTATCAACGGAAAGGAAGATCAGTATCTTTAATATCCCAATTGAAAACAGCTTCTAAAACTTCGACTAAATTCAACAATGACGAATATTGGAAAAAAATTTTAGATCAGATCTATCTAGTCGATGATCCATTATCCCTGTTTATTGAATATATAGAGACTGAATCTCATAAGATTATGAGTGATTGGACTTCAAAGAAAAGTGATCTTTTAGAAATCAATGAATTGTGTTTATTATATTGTCAGAGATTCGATAAGTATTCAAATGATCCGAAATATTTGAATGTTTGGTTAGATTATTGTTCAAATTTTTACTCTAATGAAGACCAAATTGATATTTTTTACTATATGTATAGATCCAATATTTGTACTGAACTGAGTGATTTTTACAGTTATTTTATACGTATTTTCATACAATTAGAAAGGTATTCTGAAGCGTATCAAGCTCTTAGTCTGGGCATTCAAGCTAACGCTAAACCAGAGAAGCAATTATTAGATGAATTAAAGTTCTTGGACAGAATATCAAATGGTGATTTGTCTGAAAATTCAAATCTGGATAATCACCTTGTATTCAGAATAAATTGTCATGAACCTAATCTAATATTGAATCAAGAGAGAAATGATCTAATACGAAACTATCAAAACAGGATAATAAGAAATAAAACACAAAGGAACATAAAGGAAGAAAAGAAGAAACAAGGTTTGATCAATTCTAATTCAAGCACTCCTAGTATATATAGAGATGAAAATAGTGAAATTAATGATACGTTCAATGTTAAATCAACAACCTTTTCCTCCATAGACATTGGATCTAATTTAAAATTTAAATCAAGAAATGAAAAATTTAAAGAAAACAAACATTTGATAACAGGTAGAATTGAACCTAATTGTGAGATTAAACCTTTACGGCACGTTGCAACAATTCCATTGGATCAATCAAAAAGTAATAATAAGCTATCCATATTTAATGATAGAAGTGGTAGGAATGGGCCAATCTATAAGAGAATAAATATAAATGGTATGGAACCGGAAAAAATTGATTGTAACTTCAATCTTATATATTCTAAAGATGGAATAGAATATTCAATAGAAGAAATATTAGCATTAACTAGATATGGGAAGACTGTTAAAACTGATACTAATAATAATAAAAGGAATAAGAATTATAATAATAGTGGCAACTTCTCAAAGGAAAATTCTTCAAGGAAGAGGATGAAAGTATAAGAAAAAAGACAAGGTATGAAAAAAAAAATAGTATAGACAATAGTCAAGGTATCCATTTAAAACCAAATTGAATAATTTTTTTTTAAAAAAAATTATTTTTAATGAAAGAACCATTATATAGAGATATTAAATTTAAATTAAGCACCTATATTCTATAGAAATTTGTAATTCATAACGACATCAAAAAAATAATAATAATGAGCAATATATATATCTATATGAGAAAAATGCCAGTTTATTCATATGTACCTTATATGGTTTTATTCTGATAGTGACGGAATTAGAGTTAGTTATTAATCAGACAATGTTAGAAAATAGTATAGAGTAGCCTAATAGTATTGCAAAGATTCCTAATATATATTAGTATGACAATTAGGATTTTTTAGATCTATAAATTTCATTCAAATAATCTGTCACCCAAGACATTGAATATGTCAATGGATCACCAAGATCATTACCAGAGTGGATCATATCTCTTTCACACAATAATTGTGCAACATCATTAAGTTCAAAATAGTTTGTATTTGGTAATTTTGGTAATCCGAACATCAAAGAATTTTTATCGTCTCTGGAGACATTAAAATGGTTAGGACGACCGTATTTTCTTGTAACATCAAAGATAGGTATAATAAATTTAATCATTGAGTCAAGATGCGGCAACCCTTTATGTGCAATTGGTCTAATAATAATACCATCGTGTTTTAGATCGAAATTAACACTTGAGTCAGATTTTATTGAACTTGTCGAGACATTTCTCTTTGGTGAAAACATTTTTTTCTTTTTATCATCGAGTATAGTGTCTAAATTATTGTATCTGACATCACCTAGAATTTTAATTGAATTGAAATTCTGTATGAATTGTTCACAATCATCAAAATTTGGGAGCTGATTATAAAAAAACACATCTTGAACGAAATCGCAATCCTGTATATAGCAAATCAAATTTGTTGTCGATGTAGGATTACTTGATTTAATATCTTTATATATTTTAATCTGATATTTCCCCTTTGGCTTATAATTTTTCTTTTTTCCTCCCTTACCACTAGTGCTACTACTACTACTATTACTGCCACTGCTACTATGATTGTTATTGATATTTGATTTTCTATTGATATGACACCATGCTTTGATCCAACCCTTCCCTTGGATATAAATTTCACACCAATCTTTGAAATTATACTGAGAATTTAATATGATATTAATATCAGGTAAATGAAACCCCATAGTAGATATCACAGTACCGGTTAAAGCTTTAAATACTGATATATTTTCAAAGATAGATAAAGAACAGAGGTTGGTCAAAAAATTCAATTGTTCCGTGTTGTTACAGGATAAGACAATATTAGGATCATCAAATTTCAAATGATCATTATGGATTTGGAAATTTGATAACGATGAGGTGCGATTGATTAATGGTAAAATGTATTTCCTATTAGTGCTGCTTGTTACAAGTTGAATCTCGGGACCAATTAAAGATAACCAGGCCAAGTTTTCAACGGTACCATTTGCATAACGGATCTCCCACTGTAAATTTTTATCAGAACTATTCTCTAAGATCCAATTATAGTAAATTTTTTGTTTTTGTGCTTTAAGTATGATTAATAGAGGTCTAATATTTTGAAACAATTCAGAAGGTAGTTCTTGGAATAAATTTGAAGAAGTAGAAGAAGAGTATATATGTGTTGTGGGTGTTGGTGGTATTGAAGAGGGAGTTGATGGGATTTGTTGCGAACTTGAACTGGAAGAATTAGAATCGGAGTGAGATGTAGTAGAAGAATTTTTCAAATTGGATGATGATTCTTTTCTTCCAATAATAACAGGACTTTTTAATCCACTAGGGAAGAACTTCATCTTAATTAAGTAATTGATACTTGTTTGATACTTTAGTTGATCGTATATTTATATATATATATATATATTACTATTAAATACTCGAAGGGAGTTAAAGAAAAAGAAAATAAGGCAATTGAATAAGGGTAGGGAAGATCAAAAGAAAGAAAAGGCAAAAATATGCTGTTCCTTCTTTTTTGCAGGTCCTGAACTAAGAAACATATTTAAGTACCATTAAGGATAATTACATACAACTCCCAAATATATCATTAGTCAGTCAATATACAAAACTTTCATATATATATATATATATTTGCAATAACATATTTGCCTCAGTTTCCTTCCCATTACGTTATTTTTACCATTTTTTTGTCTTTTTTGTCTTTTTTTTTTTTTTTTTTTTTGGATTAATTAGGCGAAGGAACCAACAATATTACCCAATTGAGACATAATATTGAAAAAGATTCGAAATATGTCTCAAACGGGAAATCGCAGCACAACCGAGACGGCGGGGGGGCAAACGAAGTAAAAATCGACGACGTCAATTTGAAGTTACTGACTGACATTTCCTCCAGTTGCATGCAATATCTGATTCAAAGCAATGGTAGGCTCATATATATATATATGTATATATGTATATATGTATGTATATCTGTAGGAATGTGAAATAACTACAGTAATGCAATGTAGCTATATTAAAAGATTTTGACGGGGCGGGGAGGAGGTGGGAAGTGCGAATATAGCAGCAGATATAGAAGCATTTATATGCGAAATAAAATAAACTGAAATAGAAGAGGTAAAAGAGGAAACATTGTAACTTTTTATAACAATTTAAACAAGTTCATCTTCTCCAAATGATAACACTTTTTTCGTATTTGTATCTCTTTGTTTATTTCTATTCTTATAATTACCTTCTACTGCTTCCCTTTGTTTCTTAGGTTCTTTCAATTGCTGCTGCTGCTGTTGTTGTTGTTGGATACGTTCAAAGTTAGAATCAAAATGATATTCAGGTGATGAACTCTCATCATCTTTGTAATTGCGTATAGGGAACGATTTTGATTTTAATATATTTAGATCTGTCTCTGTGACACCATTGATAATAAATTTTTTCAATGATACATATTCCTTATTGCCGTAATTTGAATTAATTTCGAATACCATTGATTTAACCAATGGTTTAAATTTAATAAACCAACCTGGCAATAGGAAATTCTGTCTAATTCTTTTATTGAAAATGTCATACTCGTATGTTTGGATCCTGATAAATGATTTATCTCTGGTAAAGGGATCACCTTCATTATATTGTTTTGCAATTTTTTGCAAATTCATTGTATCAATATTTTGAACCAATTTGACGTATATTGAAATTTTCCTTGGTGCAGAATCCATCATGTGTAGATTATTTGTAAACCTGCCATGCAAATATGATATCTTGGTTAAATATATTGGTTGCTTGAATCTGATCCCAATAGTGACTTGCCCGTTTGGATCTGGTTCACTTTGCCAATACGTCGACGTTGAATCCAACTTCGTGTCGGATAACAACTGCATTGATGAGACCCCATTCCCGGCTGGCGAATTGTTAGAAGTTAAACTTTTCAACAATCTTGTACCTTGTGCAAACGTCATAAAGTCTAGATCATTGCCCCATTGATGTTGATTGGTATCGTATATCTGGTTTATTAATCTTTTTAAAAGTACCGTGGAGTATCTTTCAGGGAAATCATTTCTATTCTGGTTGTTGTTGTTGTTAGTGTATTTGTTCCATTCCATCTTAATGCTATCTTTTAATTCATTTAAGATTTCTAATTTATTGATCTTTAAATTATGATTTAACTCATTCAACAAGAAACCTTTATCGATATACTGGAATTCATTTGTTAATATCTCTTTAATGTAATTGTTTAAATCGTATTTCAATTTCAAATCCTCCAAGTTTTGCGATGGCATATTCGTGAGATTAGAATGTTGTATTAAATTCGATAGAATCCTGGTAATATATGTATGTAGCTCAGGTATTATCATTATAGATGAAGAGTTATTGATCATGACTGGGATCTCCAAGGGCAAAGAATGATTCAATTCATTTAAGATTTCATTTTGTAAGTATGTAAAATTTTGTAAATTTTTAAAATTTGGATTTTTGTTGTTACTGTTGTTGAATGAATCTTGTAAAAAATTTATCTTTGAATTAATTGAATTTATTTCATTTTGAAAATTGGTTATGAAATTTTTATTTGGTAACAACTTTCTAATATTTTTCTCGAATTGGGATATGACTATTTTCAATTTATCATCGAACTCATTATTCCATTTTTTATCTCTTATATTCAATTCATTGTATAGATGATTAATTTGTTTTTGAATATTTGTTATGGATCCAGAGGGTTGTATGGGAGAAGAATATAGATTATTATTATTATTATTATGCGATACACCTATTCGAGTAAAATAAACGATACTAGAGAATATTAAAAAGGAGATAACGATAAACTTTAAATGAAAAAATGATTTATTAGAAGTGAGAGTATTATTATTATTATTATCTTCATATAAGTATTGTGAATTAGTTTGATCATAGTCATAATCATAGTCATATGATTCATTTAAATCATAGTCACCAGATACATAACCATCTTTATCCTCATCTAGTGTTATGTCATCATCGCTTGTATCACTTTGACTTCTTTTATGATCATTAGTATAGGAATAATCATAATCCGAATCATCTGTATCATCTAAATAATCCAAATCTTTATATTTCAATTCATTTGAATCAAGTTGATGACTGTTATTATCGCTGGTTTTCCAATCACCATCTTTATATGGTATTGATGGGGCACTGTGTATTTTTTCCATTAACAGATCTTTATATTTTTCTTTAATTAAATCTCGACTCTTGCTCCTATCACTATTACCTGCTGTATTATTATTATTATTATTATTAATCATATAGTCATTTGAAATAGAATTTCTAGAATAATTAGACAGTGGAATATCATTATTTGATATATTTGCCATGATTGGGATATGTATCTTTATATATATATATATATATATATATGTTTGTGTATGTGTGTGTGTGTGTATGTTTCGTTAAAAAGACATGAATAGTTGGCAAGAAAAGCTATGTATGTATGTATGTATGCATGTATGTATCGATTTGGTATTATTTCAAGATTGTTTGTGTGTTATTTTGTAGTGTGACTTTCTTTCTGTAAACAAAACTCATTGCTGTCTCGTTTTTTTTTTTATTTCTTCCCACTAAAATAAAAAAACAAACAAAATATTTCTTGTTTTTTTCTTGTTTTTGCTTTTTGAGGTTTCGAAGATTTTGTTAAAACAAACAAACAAACAGAGAATACATACATACATACATACATACATACATATACATATATACTATGGCATGCATGTGTATGTGTGTGTGTAAGTGCAACTATATAATATATACATAGTATCTTCCAGACATTTGTCAATGGGGGGGTTCTTTGAGTGTGGAAGATGTAAATGGCGTGTGTCTGCTTACTCAGCAACATTACTCAGCAGACAAAACACCCACACACCCATACCCCTTGTTTTTTCTTGCGCGGTTAATTTTTTTTTTTTTTTTTTTTTTTTTTTTTCATTTAAAAGGGCAAGAGGGAAGAGGCCCAGCAGGAAATGGAATCAAACATGTTTTCTCTTACTCTCCAACGAAAAATACACGTATAGTTACATGTTGACACTTTGATATTTCTGGAGGTAACGTTGTAGGTTGTTTTTTCTTTCTTTCTTTCTTTCTTTTTTTTTTTTTACTTGTCTCCGTTGTTCCAATTCTAGACAATCCTCCCAACGACCTCACTCAACTGTTTATTATTCTAGTCAATCTTTCCTTTTTTTTTTTTTTTATTTATATATATCTTTGTTGAAATAATATGTCTGAACCTAGTGTTCCATTTAAAGTTATTGCTTTGTTTCCATACCATTCGGATTACGATGATGATTTGAATTTTGACAAAGACCAAATTATCACCGTCACTTCAATCGAAGATGATGAATGGTATTTTGGTGGGATCTACGACAGTGATAATAATTTTGCAAAAGAAGGTATCTTTCCTAAAAATTTCGTGAAGTATTTTGTAGATGATAAAATTGATTCTAATGACTTGGGAAATAAATATAAAGAGGAAATTAAAGATGAAGAGGAGACTAAAGAAAAAGAGGAGACTAAACATTTCACAACACATAACATAAATAATAATAATCAACAACACCCTAATATTCCAAGTACAAATATTGATATAATTAATTCATATCAAGACGACATCAACAACAACAATAATAATAATAATAATACTCAATATGAACATGATAAGGAAATTGATGATTTACCAAAGATGAGTTTGAAAGATCGGATTGCCATTTTACAAGAAACACAAAGAATTCAGCAACAAGAAGAACTTGAGCAGAGAGAAAAGATGGAGAGAAGGAAAAGTTTGAATTCTATTCATTCCACTCAATCTATTACTACTACTCACTCCAATAAACAGACTAATGATATTGATTCTATTATATCTGATCAAAGTGAAAAAATTCAATCTCAAAATACTAATAATAATAATAATAACAGTCGTGGTAGTAGTAGTAATAATAACCAGGGTAATGATAATAACGATAAAGATAATCTACCTCCAGAATTGAATAAAATTGAACAACAGAATCAGTGGTCACATGAAGATGACAAAAAATACATGAGTGAGGAAGATCAAATACAGGATAAAGTGGGAAATGAAAATGAAGATCATGAAAAAAAAGATGATCGTTATCCTGATGATCAGGAGTCATCTGAAGACGAAGAAGATACTGAAGAAGCTAGAAGGGCTGCTTTAAGAGAAAGAATGGCAAAACTGGCTGGTGCCAGTAGATTTGGTGGTGGTTCCGTGGGATTTAATCCATTTGGTATGCCCATTCCATCTATGATGTCTTCTCCTTCATCCTCTAATACTGTGACAGATAAAAAATTAAAGCATAAACAGGAAAAATCAGATGAAGAAAATGAACAAGATATGTTACCACAAGCTATACCAATTATGCCCTTTGCTGATCCTAACGCATTATCCTTTTTAAACAAGAAACATACAAAAACAGAAGACAATGAAGAAAGAGAGGATAAGCCAGAAATAAATGAAAATGTCTCTAATTCATCTCATGTATCCAATGAACAACTTGACAAAACAAACGAGATTGAAACCCAAGCATATAAAGAAAACGAATTAACGCAAAATGCACCTATCGATATTGTTTCTTTAAATGACAATAAAAAAGATATTCAGGAAAATACCTTTTCTTCATATGTTCCCCCAACAACAACAGATGTTTTGAAAGATCAAATCACTGAACCAAAATCTGAAGTCTCTAGTATCGATCAACCCGTACAAGAATCGATTAATGAGGCTGAAATTATTGCTGCAGAGATGGATATATCAAAAAGACCTCAACCACCAATACCTCAATTTGATCAGCCCTCATGTTCCGAGTCTCAAGACCTATTTTCACAAAACAACCAAATTCACCACTTACCTCCACCTCCAGCACCTTTTCCTTCTTCCTCCCTTTCTTCTGCTTCTTCACATCCTACCTCTAACAATGTTCCTCTGTCACAAACTGCAGTCAATATTAATACACAACTTTCAAAATCTGTTCCACCTCCACCTCCTGTTGTTCCACCTTTACCTAATTCGTTAACTTTGTCTGCCCCGCCGGTTCCACCATCTATGCCACCTAAAGTTGCACAACCACTGATGCCATCTACGCCACCACCTATTCCAATCTCAAAACCTAGCATGGAGACAACACAATCCAATGCACCATTATCTCTGCCTCCATCAACATTCAACACATCTACTACTTCTGGTCCACCTGTACCATCTCCACCAACAGATAATAAACCAAATTGTTTAATAAGAAGAACATCAACACATAGAGATCTAATTGCATCATTGGCATCTCTCAAAATCACTTTGAATCCAGAAAATCCATGGTGGATCTCTTCTGACCCGTTAGTAGCTCCAAGAGAGATTGAAGCGACTAAATTGAAATACAACGTAGAACGAGAAGAATCAGTAATTACTAAACGTACTGGTGAAGAATGGACATTCCTTACTTTATATATTCTTTTTGAAAATTATACACAAGCAAACATTTCTATTATCTTTGCTACAAAATCACCAATTGATACAGCCATGTTAATTGAAGAAAAGATTATACCCTTTGAGATTTCCGGACCATTGCCAACTTCACTAAACCAGAAGATTTTAATGCTTGGCCAATCTTTGTTAGAGACAGAATTTAATACTAAAAATTTTGTTAGTGATCTCCTAATGTCATTAAATGAAAAAGTAGTACCACCAATAGCTAATCGTACATTTGGTGTTACTGTAGTAAACTTTAAAGCAGGTAGTATTTTAGATGATCAAGACATGGCTAAAGTTGTTCCAGGTGATGTTCTTGTTATAAGAAAGGGTAAATTAGAAAGACATGGAAAGTTAGTAGAGGTTGGTAATGAAGATAGTTATGCAGCTATAGTTACAGCATATGAACCTGAAAAAACTAAAGTAAGAGTTATAGAAAATCGTGATAGTTACGTCGTTGCTACAAGTTATAAGTTGAACACAATGCAAAGTGGGAAATTAAAAATTTTCAGAGTTATACCGAGACAATATATTAACTGGTGATTTTATGTATACTACATATATTACTTACAGTTACAATCTATCTTTATATTGTTATGTCTTACTTTATATACATATATATGTGTGTATATATGTATTGTTTTGTTATTATATATATTGATTGATATATTTATGAAGTTCATTAGAGATAATGTTGTTACTCTTTTACTTTCTGTCTCTGCAATGGTTCTTATTTTATTATCTTTAAGATGAAAAAAAAAAGTTGCAATACAAGCATAAATTCAGGAAGAACTTCTAGCTTATGGTAGTAAGGCCACACACATATATAAAGAGGGGTGAACTTCGTCTAAGTATGAAGCTACAGAGCAAATTGGTTAATGCAATATGTGATAGTAGAATAAACGAAATTTTTTACTTGTTACAGACATTAAACAAATACAATAAAACATACAAAAGATGAAACTACAATTAAAGTTCGTCAAGAATCTGAAATATTATCCACAAGTGAAATTTCCAGTATCGAAGGATGCTCCACCTGTAAATAGACAACAACTTCCAAAGGGATTGCACGGACCTATACTTAGATTTGCTAATTCTAACAATTTATATTCTAAAGAATCATTGGCTTATTCCTGTTCATACTTCAAAATGAGATTCTATCCAACAAACCATTTCTTATGTCTTTTCCGAAAAACCAAGCCAAGTATCACTGTTCAAACAGCTCAAATGAAAAGTTTCCTTGATGAATGCCGATTTGAGAAAGCTGTTGACTACCTTAGAAGAGTTTATCTTAATGAAAAATCAATGGCACCTGGTGATTTTGCTGTTTGGAGAAGAAAGATCACAGCAGAGGTTAAGATGACCTTTATTAAAGAATGGTATAGAATGGAAGGCGATAAGGAAGTGGTGAGTAATAGTTGTAATGATAGTAATAGTAATGAAATGAATAATAAAAATATTATGCTTAAAGAGTTAAGTAAGCAGTACAAAAGGAGTAAAGTTATCAACAGGGCTAAAGATGGATATTATGTTTTTTTTATCTATAAATATCCATCAATAGAAGAAATGAAGTCATTTCGAGAACATATTAGGAATGCTGTCAAGAGAGTTGCAGATTCCGAACCTCAACTTGAGAATAAAAAATCTGATAAGAATTGGGTTGAAAGGGCAAATAATAGAGTTAATATCATCTCTCTTAATAAATTACTGGTGGCTAGTGATTGTCCTTATAGAATGATTAAAATAAAATAGAAGATAAAATTGAACAACTATTAATTTTGTTAATGTATTATTTTTTTGTTTTTTATGGTCAAAAACAACAACAACAACGATATATAGATATAATATTAAATATAATATTCTTTATTTTTTTTTATCTACGTAGTAATATAATTACTAATGGTTATACAAAATAATATTTGAATTTCATATTGAAGCATTGTAAAGTTGAATAATTTATAAACTAACAAAATGTATCGGTAATAGTGCAATTTGGCCTTTCCTTTATTTTGTAAATTACTAGTTATTCTGTGTAAGAAGAATAGTATATGGTAAAAACTAAACCTGTTTTCCAAAAATTGTTAACCTTCCTTTTCTTTTTACTTTTGTTTGATCCGTTGAAGGTTTCATCACATTGAATTGATTGACCATTTTCCTCGAGTTCCTGTGTGGAAATAGAAGAGACTACTTCAACTTTAATCATATTATTCTTCATTTAGTTTTTTCTCGTTGTTATTTTTAATAACCTTTACCACCCATGCCTAATTCTTCTTCTTCAGCACGTAATAATTCTCTACGTTCTTGCTTGGCTGCCTTTTTAGCTAATTTTCTTTGTTCTTCAAGAAGCTTTTTTTGATTTGGTTTACGTGCACCTTCCTCCCATTTCTTGGCCTCCTCAGCTTCTAATCTTTCTCTCTCCTCATTTCTCTTCTCCCATTCTTGTCTTCTCTTTCTGGCTCTACCTTGAGCAACTTTGTGGGCTGTTTCAGAATATCTTTTACCTGATACCATCTTTATTGATCTCTATTTTTCTTTTATTTATTTGTTTATAATGCGTATTATATTTCTAAAATGTGTCTGTTATGCACTTTATTCATATTAGACCAGGCGTTATAATTTAGAGTTTAAAAAGTAAAACTTATCATCATTTAGCATCTATGAAGACGTCTTATATATATGTGAACCTTTAAGAACCATCTCCTAATAGATATATACCATCTGCTACTAGTTGCTGGCCTAAATTTAGAAACAGAGATTTTTTTTGGGTGTCACACCCTCTTTTTCTCGTATGATATAATTAATAATAAACAGGGTGTTATCTTATTAATAAGCATATATGAATCTTACATTGAGATTCTCTTAAATGTTAAAATTACACCTGAATAATAAATACACTCTTTGGAAGAGTCACAATATATCATTCTGTATTCATATAATTACTAAAAAAGAAGTTGACTTGATTTGGCCCAACCTTTTAGGCTTTAGCAATTTGCGTCACCTCATCGTTCCTTTCTCAATATTTTTCTCGAGGATTTCTTGAAAATATTTTTTTTTGTCAAAACAACATATCTGGAGAGATGGATGACACACGAAGATATCTTCGAATCGTCTCAGAAATTGATGGGTAGAATAACCGGAAAGGTTTGCAATTGATATAGTCTCTTGAATTTAATATTCCAAATATTGCTTTGAATATCGAAGAAATCTAGCAGTTTTGCTGTTTTTTTTTTTTATATTTTTGTTCTTTGGATTTCTATGTTTATTATTTAATATTACATAAAAGTAAACAAGTCTCAACTGAAATCACACGAATTCTCAAGAAGACCAGTTATTCTGTCTTAATTACAATGGATTCATTATTACAGAAATTTAATGAAAACAGAGAAAACGATCCAGAACTTATATCTAGAGTTCAAATTGATGTCGATTTTGAAAAGCAAAATCCATTTGAATTGAAATGGAATGAAAGAGATTATGAGAGTCAGTTCTTCAATATTTATAAACATCGATTAACTATCTTACGTAATAGAGTTGAATCAGAATGTGAACGGAAGTGGAACAACGGTTTCCAATTGAATGGGAAACCTGTTGTTAAGAAAGAAAATGTCTTAGATGTCCAAGCTGGTGAACCTTGTTGGTGTGTCGGTACCATATATTGTGAAATGAGATATAAACCAAATGTCCTGGAAGAAGTTATCAATGATACATATGGTGCGCCAGATCTTGTAAAAAGTTATGTAGATTCAGATGGTGGAGATCAAGTTATGTTAGAAGATGAAAGTGGGAGGTTATTACTGGTTGGTGACTTTATTAAATCTACGCCATTTATTACTGGGACAGTGGTAGGATTATTGGGTATGGAAGCTGATCCTGGAACATTTCAAGTATTAGATATATGTTACCCAAAAGGATTAACTCAACCACCTATGCCATTCCCTATTAGTAAGAATAAAGTTGATAATAAATACAATAGTACTAGTAGTGAAGGAAATATATTAAGTAATGGGAATGAAAAGGTTGCAATAGTTTCGGGGTTAAATATAAGTTCAACTTCGCAATCTAATTTGTTGAAGGTGAGATTATTACAAGAATATTTGAACGGGAGTCTTCAAGGAAACACTGAAACAGTATCTAAAATATCTCGATTAATTGTATGTGGTAACTCAATAGAATATGCTAAGGGTAATGAGATAAATCAAGGTGATATAGTATATTGTCTTGATCAATTTAGTCAATTTTTAGGGAATATTTTACAGACTATTCCAGTGGATGTTCTCCCTGGTAAGAATGATCCTAGTGACATATCATTACCACAGCAACCATTACATAAGGCATTATTTAATGAGAACTTAAAGCCATACTTTAATAAGGTGAACAGACCAATACTGAATTTAGTGACTAACCCATATAAGTTTAATATTAATGGTTGGGATATTTTGACAATTTCGGGACAAAATATTGACGATATTATGAAATATATTATCCCATACTCTAACAAGGGTGGTAACAGTAATGATAATGATAATGACAACATTGAAAGTAATAGTGAAAGTAATGATAATGCTCATATAGACGATAGTAGAGAAGATACAATAGAACATCGATTGGATTTAATGGAGTGTACAATGAAATGGCAGAATATTGTACCTACATGTCCAGATACTATATGGTGTTATCCATATAAAAATAAAGATCCCTTTATCTTAACTGAATGGCCACATTTATATGTTGTTGGTAATCAGCCAGATTTTGCAAGAAGAGATATAAAAACATCTAATGGAAATCAAATCACTATGCTTGCAATACCGGAATTTTCTAAAACTGGTAAATTTGTGATTTTAGATTTAGTAACATTACAAACGGAAATTGTTAAGATTGATTTATAATTATGATAGTAGAGTGGCTTTTTTAAAAATAATGTCATATGTTGATTTTAAATAGTAAGAGAACCTTTTTTTACTAATATCTTTATTACACCGCTATTTAATCGGGACTTTTGAATTGAAAAAAGTAATCCTTCAGTGTGCATCATTTAACCACTCTATATGACATAAAATAAAAATATATTGCATATATTATTACAAATGAGGAATTGTTGGTGGTATCAGAAGAATATCGGTCGATATCTCAGATGATAATTGAAGATGAGCGAACAGGAAGTATCAAACATAGTAATTGTTTATAGCAATTTTTTTGTGCCGATTAATGAGTAAATGAGAAAAAACCATTCATTCAAACTTAAAGTTATAGGATTAGGACCAGGAAAAGAAAGCAAGAAGTTAATTAGTATTACGCATTGTGTAAAAAAGATTTACCAGTCTTATCTGGAACAAATAAATTTTTACTTATATCAAATAAAATTCTTTATTTCTTTTTTATATAAGGTATCAGTATAAAATATAGTTACTTAAAGTGTTTAGAAAGCTATTGTAAAAATTGTTGTATTACTTTCTTTTCTCGTCCCAATATATTATTTAAAGTATATAAATATTATTCATCCAGATGATGGTAGCGTTCGTAGTAATTTGTTTGCAGAGATCAAATCGAAGAGTGAACCAGTCACTCCTATTCAAGGCATTCAGGGTTTCTATGAAGATACAAAACAAAACATCAATTCAAATAATCATAATAATAATTAAACTCACCAATTTGTTACCTCCAATTACCCATACCCATTCCCATATCAAGGAACTTCATCATATCCACATGGTTTTCCATTCCCATCTTATCCATTAAGTTATCCACTTAATATAAACTCATAATATTATTATTCAAATCCACCACCATCAACACCAGTACAAACACAGAGTACACCTTTAAATTCAAGTGGCCCAACATTAAAAGAACCTGACCAACAATCAGGTTCTTCCTACCTTACTAATCAAATTTCACACATTACTTTAAATCGGATATCTGATCTTTCGGAAATCCACGACTTTTTAAATCATTTTCAAAAATATCTCAGAGATATCAATTTCTCCAAAATTCCCAAATACAAATAATACCACACAACCTGATACTTGTGAACAGGAAAAATAACATTTACTAATATTTTCAAACTATACGTCAATCCTAAAGCCTATCCGACATGGTTTAAAAACGAACTAGCGGATAACTATAGTCCACTATTTAATTTAATTCAATACGCTCTAATAAAATATAACAACAAAAATACACTTACCAAAGAGTATAAAACACTCCAAAATATTGGGTATGATCCCAAAAGAGCTCCTATCCTATTCAAGACTAAAATGAACAATATGATCAAACAGGCCAAAGAATACGATATCGCTATTCTAGAAAGGATTCTATGCGATACTTTGTTAAAATCTCTACATGGATCTTACAACGTTATTGTTGATAACTATAACCGCAACTTCAATAACGTGACTGTAAACGACATTTTAAATGATAGTATTAATGTCTATAGAGGACAACAATACACATAACACATGAAACAATAATCTATTCTCACTTACTTCTTAATTGGTATTTCTTTTATCAGTTTTAATAGTATTACGATTGGTAATTCCAATTGGTTAATCTCCACTTATAATCCGATATTTGCAACAAATTTATATATTTTTAGTGTTTATCCGTATAATGCTGACACTATTATCCTGACTTTTATCTCTTATTCTCAAAGCTTTTTTTCCAAAGTATGTATTTTTAAATGACTTGTCTTCCATTGATGTGATTACTGTCATAGTTCGTTGATTGTCAGTTTTAGAATTAGTGGTTATTACTTCCTCAGTTACATTTTTTTTATCAATAAGTTAATGTGCTTTAAAACAGGAGTAGATAAAGTAATAGCACCAAATTTTACCTCTGCAGTTGAAATTAATGTAGTTTTGGATATTATTGACTTACTAGCAATTATGTTATCAATAATTGTAATATAGTAACCTGGTTGAAACTTAAAATTTTTTTGTTTAACAAATGATCTACGATGGATCTACTTTAATTTCGTTTGTATTATTCTTTTTCCTATACTCTATTGGTTTTTCCTCTTTAATGTCCCATAAATACTGTACAAAAATTCTAGTTAGTTCCTTAGTCTCCTTGTTTGGAAACAATGTGCTTGATGCAATTACATTAACTTAGTATAACACGACATAAGAATATTTGTGTGCAATATATGAGACTAAACCAACTATTCTTTGAAGTCATGTCACTTGTTTCTTGTATTTCGTTCAGGAAATACTTACATAGTCTTCCCATATATATTTACTTGGTGGTCCTGAAGCTTTTAATAATTTTCTATTTTTATTTAAAGGTATATCCAATAATATAGTTTTTTCTTTTAATAATTTTTCCATACCAAATTATATCTCCTTATTGATAACATACGTAACGTCTAGACCTAATATATCATATTCTGTTTTTACTTTTTTTGGTTGTCCTAGGTTTATCACCTTTGTATCAAACTTTTCTAGTAGTTGTGTGATGAACTCTTCAGTATCCAATATCCTTTTAGACGTAACTATCATATCATCAACAAATAGATAAACAGTAATTTTATCAGTTGTAAATAGACATGGCCAGTCAGGGACTTCTCATAACCTGCAGTAAGATGATAAATAATTTGATATTTCTTTGTACCAGTAACTCCAGATTGTTACAAACTACATAAGGATTTATTTAGTTTCATCACATTTTTCTATAAGTTCATATGTGGTGGAGTTCTTATATTCAGTTCTTCTTCTAGATCTGCATATAAGTAGGTAAAGGAAATATCTAATTGGGTAATGTACTTATCAGTATTCAATACATCTGAAAGTACTGGGATCAGGGTATAGTAATGAACGGTACTAGCTGTTGCACCTTCCTTATACATACCCTTCTTTTTTGGTCTCCCTTTGCTACAAAGCTACATTTATGGGTCCCATCTTTTTTTGTAATAAAGAATAAACATTGAATTAATTGTTTTCATTGTATCCATTCCCTTAATATCATTAACTTTTCATTCCGTGTGCTCATTTTTTTTAAATGATTTAATTCCTTGTCATATGCCAATTGAAATAAATATTCTGACTCATTATTCATGTTCCCTGCAATAGTATCATGATAGTTTATTGAATGAGATGCGCTGTTTGGTTCATTTGATCTCTGATTTGCTTGAATATTGTTTATTCTGTATTCTTTTGAGAATTTCTTTAAATATCCTTTAGCTTTTTTGCTAGTTTTGAAGCATCTGGGTTCTTCTTACTAGACAGGTTTGTATTTTTTTTTAGCATCAGTATTGTTATCACCCAACATACTTTCTTTTGTGTAACAGCAGAATTAGTGGAATCAGGAGATAGAGTAGAAGGTTTAAAGGTGGTTGTAAAACCCAATTGACTATATTGAACGCAAGTAGATTGAGTGGATGTATTCATTGAAGTTGATATATTTGATATGTCAATAATAAAAGCAATGCTGTCTGTTGTATTGATATACTTTATCGACACACTGTGGTTATCAATTTCATTAGCAACGTGTAAAACTTGTGCACCATAAAGTTTGTGTATTATCTTGAAATACCTGAACATAAAAATAGATTTCAGCTTTTGTTATATAGATGGAAATATTTATAGAATTTAAAAATCTTGATAATATAATATTAATATGTAAGTAACAAATATCACCAAATGGTATTTTAATAGTATAATTTGTAATAGTAGTATTGGTAATAGTAACTAAAATGATCATATGATTCCAAAGGAATATTCATCCGTTTGTTGTAATTAGTATATAATATGAACAATATATTTTTTTCTAAATTTATAGGGACAATGAGCATATGATACCGTATATTCTTTTTAGCTGTATCATTAATACATGTATTTTAAAAGTTTGGAAATCTGCTGTGTAATTTTTTAGTAAACATATTGGCAAAGCAAATTTTTTTAGAAGCTGGTGTTATATTGTTTTTAGCATAATAATCTATATAAGTAGTAATGGTGATATATTTGCTCTGACCAATTTGCACTTTCTCATTTTCCTTATCGTGTTGTTCCTGATATTCTTCCATAGGTTTCTTATTTAATGGTTTATCTTTCCCGACGTTAGTAGATTTTAAAGTAAATTCACTAGATGTGTGTAAAATTGAACAAGGTATACACATGTACTTTCTAAAATTTATTATTGGGGGTAAATTTTGCTCCCATCTGTCCAGTAATTGATGATAATGAATGTCAACTAGTATACCTGCTTGTTTCAGCTGATCGATACTAATGAAGTTTTTAGATATGTTAGAAGCATGAATAGCTCTAATGTAGTGCGGTATTAATTGAGCTTGCAAGAATACTGATATGTTACCACTAGTAACAGCGTGAATTAGTTTATCATTTGCTGCGTAAAGGAATATATGTGCATTAGTAGCATCATTTAAAAAGTCTGTGTCATTTATAATAGAGATTATAAGTCCAATTTCCAGGGCAAGATAGTCTTTAAGGTTAACGTGGGTGTAGTTCTGTGAAATTTCTCGGACAGACTGTTCCAAATAAATATTGAAGTTTTTCTTTATGTTCAATTTTTTAGAGGTTTTTGGTATAGTTTGGCGGATGCATTTTTGTTATTATATTTGACTAAAGTGTATCGAATTAAATCAAACAATGAAATAGTCAAGTACATATTGAGTTAAGACTGCTTAGTAATAACAATATTAGTAAAGGTGCACATTTGCATCATGGTAACTATCTTCCCGGACACACTAGTCCAGCTAGTGCTATTAATCGATCCTTGGGCGCAAGTATCATTTATTTTACACTTTATACCAGTTTTACTGCTTCCACTGCCACAGACATCTCAATAAAACCAGCTGACAATATCGATATTCAATACATAATAGACGTCAAATAGTCACATGGAATCATTAATCATTCTTCTATTCCCTATTAACCCACAGTATCATATGGTTCCTTTATGTCTAACACCAATACTCAGGCTGGCCAAGAGACCTATGATGATGCTGGTGCACATTCTCCACAATATGGCTCATAAATGTCAAAAAAACAATTTTTTAATGTCCCACCCTATATATGCTCCATACTATTATTACTATCCACCTGCATACCCTGCATATTACCCACCTTTTGCAGGAGTTTAATGTCAACAAAATACTTATGAAACTTTTAAATGTAGTAATTTCAAACAATCTGTGAAATATTCCTATTCTTATCCGTTAAGTAATAACAGAGACAATTCAGAAAATTTTTTCACAAATGAAAATCTTACCAAAAAATTTGACCACTGTGTACACAAATTTACTATTTACTTGACACACGGTGGTCTAAATGATTTGATTCCCAATCATAAAGGTCATACATTAAGGGAACCAACACAGTAGAACAACATTACATTACTTATAATTTTTTCCACGGCATACCTAGCTTCTACTATCCAGAATGGTTCAATAACTGGATCGCCAACCCATCACGTCAATATGATGCTATTCTCTATGGTATAATGCCTGGTAGCACAACAAACTGAATGCTCTAATAATACTATCAAGCCACGACACGTGTCCAAATACAATTCAAACTATAACCAAACCCAACCGCCCTGCACTGCAGACAATACCAATACTTCTTCTACCAATACCACATTGGGTGGTACTACTATGAATACACCACTACCTCTTCACACTCACAACAATACATCTTCTATCAACAACCATACAACTACTTCCTCTATTACTACTACAGAATCAACCACGTCCAATACACCCAACATTATTATTTTAGAAAAACCTGATTTATCACGCAGTGATAACTCATCTACTATATCATCCTCAATACAAAACCATTTCAATGACAATTCGACTTTGGGTGGTATACGATTTCCTGACATCAGGAATGATAAATCATGTAATAAGAAAAATATAGAAGATTGCCAGCAAATAAAAGGTAATAAACATGAGAAAGTGGAAATTGATCAAAATAAAAATATCTATGTTACTAATTCTTGGAAAGTAGTGGTGTTATTCATGATTGAACATTTTAGTAAATTGGATCCCTGATAATTATATAAGTTTGAAAATAATATACATAATAATATAATGTGTTTATACGGAATTATAAATTGATCCTTAATCTTTTTAATTCTCTCCTTAAATATTTTTCTTCTTGAAAAATACTTTTTCTTTTTAATTATCATTCTTGACGATACAATAAAAAATGTCTTTAATAATAAAGAAATATAATAGGCATAGTATCTAGGTTCTACTAAATACATTAAGATGACTACAAATATAACGAATATTGGAAATATCGGACGAGCATATACACTAATATAAACCAATGATTGGAGATAAATCAACATGATCGCAGTACTTTGTTGTTCAGTTCTTATTATCGAGTAATAATAAGTGTTTTCTTCGAATATCCAGAATTAAAGTAAGAGGCCAAGGTTCATGACTCCTTATAATTTACCTACCTACATTTTATATTCTTTCGACGACAACGAGAAATAGATTTTTCCCCAACTCCAACGAAGATACGAAAAACGAAGTAAGAATAAAAAGAAAAGAGATAAGGAAAAGTAATCTTTTTCCAAGGAGTCATAAACCTTGGCCTCTTACTTTAATTCTGGATATTCGAAGATAACAGAAGGAAGGAAGAAGAACTCAACAACAACAAAGTATTGCGATCCTGTTATACTTTTATATATCTATTATATTTATTTGTTATAGTTAGTTATTTAATATATTTGTTATTTATCTGTATTCTTAGATACGTCTTATCTTTGAGTACATTGTATTAGTTCACATTTCATCAGCTTTAATAAAATTCAAGAAAAACAGTAAAAATCCGTCGATCAGGATTTTATCATTTCCGTGGAAATTAGTGGAAGTCGACTGTTATCAGAAATTAGTAACCATAAGGTTATTGTGATAACTCTGTTCTTTATAATAAAAGTAAATCTTAATATTCTAAAAATGAAATTGATAAATCTAGTTATAAGTTTAAAATACACAAAATAATAATAACTAGAATAAATAGTTAATATACTGAAAATATATATTCATTTTTTTTGCTCGTCTGTCTATAACATTGTCTAGTCCTTCTTACAGTAGCCTCTCAAGATACCATTAT